>PVKP010018923.1:0-43410 GCA_004027715.1 Plecturocebus donacophilus | reverse complement strand
AGGCGGAGGTCGCAGAGAGCAGAGATCGTACCACTGCACTCCAGCCTGGGCGACAGAGCAAAGCTCCATCTCAAAAAAAAAAAAAAAAGAAAACTCAAGCCAATAAGAGAGTGTGATTCAGCCACACTATGTAGCACTACGCAGCCCTTATGAGACACTTAGCAAAGTGGGAGACGGTTTGGTGACAACACTCCAGTGGCTGTGCGGTGGAGAACGCTGTCCCACACAACAGCCACTGGCCACATGTGGCTACTGAGCACCAGACATGTGGACAATGTGACTGAGAAATTGAATTCCCAATTTTCTTTTACTTTAATGAATGAAAGTTTAAAGAAGCTGGAGGCTAGTGTATCGGATAGCACAGGTTTAGATAGATAACTCATCAGTGTAAAACATTTAAACGTCTCTTATCCCAAGGTGGTGGGAACAGTCATTAGTAATGATAATAACAGAAACAGAAATCATTAATTTTTTTTTTTGAGATGGAGTCTTGCTCTGTCTCCAGGCTGGAGTGCAGTGGCATGATCTTGGCTCACTGCAAACTCCGCCTCCCAGGTTCAAGCTCTTCTCCTGCCTCAGCCTCCTGAGTAGCTGGGATTACAGGCATGGGCCACCATGCCTGGCTAATTTTTGTATTTTTAGTAGAGATGGAGTTTCTCCATGTTGGCCAGGCTGGTCTCGAACTCCTGACCTCAGGTGATCCGCCTGCCTCAGCCTCCCAAAGTGCTGGGATTACAGGTGTGAGCCAGCACACCCAGCCAGAAATAGTATTTAAGGGTGCTATGTGCCAGGTTCAGTGCTAAGCATTTTATGTATGGATCATAACACTAAATCAAGGACCAGCCTGCAAGATATACTCCATCAGTATTCCCACTTAACAGATGAGGAAACTGAGGCTGGGAACTGTTGAGTGACTTACTCGAGGTCATACTGCTTGGTGGTAAAACCAGGGATCACAGCCAGGTCTTTCTGTCTCCCTGACTCACAAAACACATTTTTCAATTCTTTTCTTTTCTCTCTCTTCTCTTTTTTCTTTTCTTTTTTTGAGACAGGGCCTGGGTCTGTCACTCAGGCTGGAGGGCAATGGCATGAACTCAGCTCACCGCAGCCTCCACCTCCTGGGCTCAAGTCATCCTCCCACTTAGCCTCCCAGGTAGCTTGGACTACAGATGCACACCACCACGCCCAGCTGATTTCTGTATTTTTTTGCTGAGACGGGCTTTCACTATGTTGCCCAGGCTGGTCTCGAACTCCTGAGTTCAAGTGATCTGCCCGCGTTGGCTTCCAAAAGTGCTGGGAGTACAGGCGTGAGCCGTCAAAGCTGGGCGACATTCTTTTCCTCATACTTTTTTTTTTGTATTTTTCAATGCACCATGAGTATGAGTTATAATCAGGGAGAAAATATGTATTTTTAAAAAGACCCTAAAGGGAGGCAATTCCTTTTTTCCCAGCAGCAGAGTGTACGGAGGGGATACTGGGGCCCCAGCCAACTGGGCCCCTAGCTGCGGGGTAGGGAAAGGAGTCAGCATGCGGGCCCAGGCCCCCTCTGCCCTGCATGCTCCCAGTGCCCAGATGCCCCGCACCCGGGAGCCCCGAGCCCACAGATGATGCTGGGCCTGCCATTCTCCGGCTTCCTCCTAGCCCCACCCCGACTCCGTTTCTGACAGGTTTCTCTGCAGTTTTGCAATCATTACCTAGCTCTACGTCTTAAAGAAGGCAGCAAGCCATGGGGCCATCTGCAATGTCAGCCCACACCTCCTTTACTTCAGACCACCCTTTCCCTCTCCCTTCCAGAAGAGCCAGTGCTCTCAGGATATCGGGGAACGCTGGGCCAGCAACCCCAGCTCCAGTCCCACTGCCGGCCATGGCATGTGCAAGGAGAGACGTGCTTTTCCCGGGAGGGGCGGTCACTGCTCCCAAGCGTCTCCTCCTGGGATTCCAACTAGGTTCAGAGCAAGCGGGACAAAGACAATTCCCTTGAAACGTCAGTGATTCGAGGTCGGGAGTTCGAGACCAGTCTGGCCAACATGCTAAAACCCCGTCTCTACTAAAGATACAAAAAATTAGCCGGGCATGGTGGCGTGTGCCTAATATTCCAGCTACTCGGGAGGCTGAGGCAGGAGAATCACTTGAACCCGGGAGGCGGAGGTTGCAGTGAGCTGAGATGGCGCCACTGCACTCCTCTCACTGGGTGAGAGGGTGAGATTCCGTCTCAAAAAAAAAAAAGAACAAAGAAAGGTGAGTGATGAAGGCAGAACAGCCAGAAATGGAGGCAGGGAAGGTCCCTGGCGGCAGCTGCTTTTCATCTATAGCCCCAACCTGGGGGTGCGGGCCGGGGAGCAGCCGCCCCACTTGGTCTGGCTTCCATGTCAGCTTGTTTTTCCCCTGAGAGGCATAGATTGTTCTGGTTTCAGGCAGGTTGGGGAGGTGTGGGGGGAGGCAGGATGAATGTCCTTACTTAGAAGTTTTTTTGTTACGATGATGATTATGGATTTTGGTTCCCTCCTGTCTGCAGTTCCCTGCCGTTTCCCATCCACCTTCAGTTTCCCTTGGATTTCTGTATTTATTTTTGGGGTTGGCTTCAGGTGTTTCTAGGTTATCAAACAATCAGCCCTGTGAGGTACACTGGGTGTTTCCAGAAATTACATCACAAAAAATCATGCAATTAAAGTGAAGGGAAAAAAAACATGGCTGTTGCTTAATTTTGTATTTTAATTAGCGACTTATTGTAAACGGAGACTTTTAAAATGGAGGAGCCTAGTAAAGCCAGTAAACAGGTTTTTCTAATGAATTAATTTCACCTCTTTCCTCCTCCTCCTCCTCCTCCTCTTCGTCCTCCTCCTCACCAGCCCAACTGTCATGCTCTAGATTTTCTCTGGGCCCTTATTTTCTTTCTTTTTCGAGACAGTTTCACTCTTGCTACCCAGGCCGAAGTGCGATGGCTCAATCTCAGCTCACCATAACCTCCACCTCCAGGTTCAAGCGATTCTCCTGCCTCAGCCTCCTGAGGAGCTGGGATTACAGGCATGCGCCATCACACCCGGCTAATGTTGTATTTTTAGTAGACAGCATTTCTCCATGTTGGTCAGGCTTGTCTTGAACTCCCGACCTCAGTTGATCTGCCTGCCTCAACCTCCCAAAGTGCTGGGATTACAGGCATGAGCCACCAAGCCCGGCCTGCCCCTTATTTTCTATTCTACTTCTTGATGATCTTTGCTCAACACATATGAGAAAAAAGAACACCCCTGAAATAACATTGGGAACTGCTTTGGCACCCAGGACTCCCCTGGAGCCCACCTTCCAGCCTTGACGGTGAGGACACCGGCTGAGGATCCGGCGTGAAGTCGGCCACGGCAGTCCCTTGTCCCGTCCCAGCCCTGTTTGCTGCTGCCAAGTCCCTCTCGACCGACCCCAGGGACCTCCCCACTGCTGTCTGTGCCCTGATATCAGCAAAGGACAGAGACAAGCTGGGAGCGGCACTGACTGCCAAGGCAACAGTGAGAGGGTGGGAGCACGTGACAGCCGGGGGAGCCTGCACGAACAAGGTGAGGAGACCTGGAGAGAGAGGGAGGCTCGGGCGGGCGCTGTTGTGAAACCTAAGACACCTCTGGTTGCCTGCAGGAAGGAGGAGAAGGGGCACGGGAGGGAGAGAGAAGAGGCAGCCTGGAGCTAGGGAGAGAAGCTGGAATGAGAAGGGTCTGCCCAGGCCACATCGAAGCCGGGAGAAAGAACACCCCATCGGTCCCAGGCCCCCCGAGAGGGCTAGACCCAGGCTGCCGCCATCGGCCACATGCCCCCACGGGTCTAGAATTCTGCTCCTTCCCCATAGAAACTTCCGAGCTTCAAGGGAGGAAGCGGATTGGTCTCTTTCAGCCTCGTTTCTGGGAGGGAAGGCTGAGGACCAGGTGTGAGAATCCTCAGGGGCTGAACATGGAGAGAGGAAGGGTCAGAGGGCATCCCTGCTCTCTGCCCAGTCCTGCATCCTGGCAAGGGTAGCACATCCCTGGATGTTCTCCCACAGGGAAGACCCTGGGAAGCTGCCTCTGGCACAATGAAGAATGGCCACCACTGTGTACCGCAATGTCCCTGTTCCCTGGGGAGCACGCGGACCCTCCTGTGACCCCAGAAGCTCAGCCCGTTGAAGGAGGGTGGAGTGCCCACCTGAGTGCCACACAGGAGCATGCCTTCTCCCTAATGCTGTCATCTAAACCAATGCAGAGACCCCATAAAGGAACAGGTTTGCTTTACAGACTCTCCCGGGGCAGAACCCCACAATGGCCACCTTTACTTTGAGCCTGAAGAGCTGTGCGGGTGGGCTCAGCAAGGGCTGCCCCTGGCCCTCTCCCTCCCACCTCCTCCCCTAGTCTCTGACTTGAAGCCCAATCTGGGACCTCTCCCTGCCATTACGGCAGGCGGCCTCACGACCACATGGCGGAGGAGGGGGCTCCCGAAAGCTCTAGAACACCTGGTGGCAGAATCCTGGCCCTCACTCACTAAGATTTCCAAAGAAAGGAAGGAGGGGAGGAAGGAAGGAGCGTGGAGAGGAAGGGGCTGGGTGCCCGTGTCATCGAGCACCGGTGGGAACCCAGACCCAAGCCCACGACAGATCCTGCTCGGTGCAGCTTCAATCAGAAAGGAAAGCTCCCATCAAACATAGGCTGGGCAGGGACGTGGGCACTGAGATTAGGGATTTGGAAAACCATCTGAGGAACCCGGCCTGGGAAGACAGCAGCGGGATTTAATACCTTATCCCGGCTGTCTGGTAAACACCCTGAGCCATCCTCACACTCCGTTAGGCAGCCTTGGATCTTCAGGTGTGCCGGCGACGGGCAGGTAGAGACAGAAGTGGGCAGAGACAGGAAGGGAGGGAGTGTGGGCTGGGGAGGGGGCGGGGGTGGAGCTGGCCTGGGAGGATCGGATGGGTGGCAGCCAAGCCAGACAGTCAGTGAGACAGCTGACAGGTGCCGGGAAGTGGGGCCCGGGAAGGGAACGGGCCAGCGGGGGTCCCGAATGGGGGTCTCGCACACCCCGGGGGCTGAACGTGCTGAGAGGAAGGGTCAGAGACTTTCGGGCAGGCCACGGGCTTCCAGCTGCTTGGGATACCTGGTGGGGGGACGCTATGGATCAGGCAACAGGCTCCCCCAAACCAAGCAGGACGAGGCAGCAGGTGGGGGGGGGTTCCAGCTTCCAGGGGCGGCTGTGGTCAGACTGGACAGCATCTGTGTGTGTGCTAGTGGGTTACCCTGTCCCCAGCTCTCACACACACACATCGCATGTCAAAAAGCAACCCAAACCACTCCAAATGGAGTTTCCTTCTAGTCCAGGATGGGGCTGCCATGTGTTGAGAAGAGGTCGCAGGGCGGGAGCAGCCCTGTGGCTGCTCAGAGGGGCCTCACCTCTCCAGAGGTGGGCTGGGGAGATCCAGAACAGAGGAGTAGAAAAAGAAGCATCTGGGGGTCCTGGCAGCTCCGTGTGGTGGTCTGGGGCAAACCGCCTTCGCCCAGACCCCACCACAGAGGTGGGACGTGAAGGAGTGGGCAGGCGCCTGCACAGAGGCTGGGCACTCCTGGTGTCCTCCACCGCCAGGCCTGCAAGGGGCACTGCGCTAATCCCATTTTCCCATTTCCGTCTGCCTGTGGATTTAATAGAGTTTGGGTGGAAATCCACCTGGGGTGTCCCCCTGCCTGACACCGTTGCTAAATCCTCGGGTACACATGGTGCACCTCCCAACTTTCGGAGACTCGGAAACCATTTCAAAAGCTAAACAACGCGCCACTTTTAAATGTTCTCACCTCCGACTGCTTTCGACGGCACACTGTCAAATCTGCCCTGGCCCTGGCCGCCTCCATCACTCACGGGCCTCCCTCTCTGTCCCTGAGATTAGAGATTAGGAAAAAAATCCCACCAGCAGAGCTTCCTATGGAGCCTGCAGAGGGAAAGCAGGGGTTTCTGGCCTGTTGCAGGGCTGGGTTTAGAGTCCTTCGCCTTCTGCACATTCCTGAAGCCCCATGATCCCAAGAAATCCCATTCACAGTCCCCCCCAATCCAAAAGGAACACCAGGAGACCCAGATGGAGACTTTTTCTGCTCCATTAACAACTGCGCAGCGCGCTGGCCCTGCTGCTAGAGACCGGCCTAGCCCTTGCGCCTCCCACAGCCTGAGTCAACGAAGACCTCTCTCGTCCCCAGATGTGACCCTGTAGACCTAGAGGAGCCACCAGGAAACGCTGGAGGCCTGAGCCCTCCCTGCTCTGCCCCAGCGCCAAGTTCCCTACAATCCGTAAGCACAGTCCCTGACACTCAAAGGAATGAATCCCCAGGGGTCTCCTGCAACCCTCTCGGTTCCAGCTTCTCTTCCCGACTCCTCCAGTCTCTCCACTCTACTCTGGCCCTGACACAATCAACAGTTTGAATCTTTGCATGAAACACACACACAACACCCAAACAAGGGAGACCGAGAGAACCTCACCGGACCCAGGGTTGGGGCTGGAAACCAGCGACACCGGCTCACCGTTTCCCCCACACCAGGCAGCCAGCCAGAAAACCCTGGGCAATACACACCGCAGGCTCCGCCAGACATTAGAACACTTGTTCGGTTCCCTACCCTTTGGAAGCTGGGCCCCCAGTGCATCGCTTTGGGCCATTGCTGCCGATAATTTTTCAGAGATAAACAAACCGGTTTGTATAAAACAAGATCCAACCTGAATTCTTCACCCAAAACTCAAAATGAAACTCCCCTATCACCCCTTTCCTTCCCTTCTCTGCCTACCTATAACCATCATCCAGTTCCCTCAAATTCAGACGACTTAGTTTTTTTTTTTTCTTTTACTAATGCAGTCCTGGCTGGCACAGTGGTTCACACCTGTAATCCCAGCACTTTGGGGCCAAGGTGGGCAGATCATCTGAGGTCAGGAGTTCGAGACCAGCCTGACCGACACAGTGAAACCCTGTCTGTACTAAAAAATACAAAAATTAGCCGGGTGTGGTGGGGATGCCTGTAATCCCAGCTACTCAGGAGGCTGAGGCAGGAGAATCGCTTGAACTGGGAGGCGGAGGCTGCAGTGAGCCGAGATTTCATCTCTAGCTTTTGGGTTCCTAGACACTACAATGTCTGGGACTGTTGGCTCCATGTGAAGGATGCCAGGGCTTGAGAAAGTCCTGCCCATTTCCTCCAGTACTCCTGAGTTGGAACAGAGAAGAAGATGGGACCTCAGCTGGGTTGCTTTCAGGCCTAGGTCTTTTTCCCTGGTTCCTTTTGGGCTCAAGGTCTCTCCTCCATGCTCTGATGATCTCTTCAATCTTTAGCCGCTTTGCAAGGGGATGGGTGTGAATGGGACCAGACCAGCTGGCCTACTCGCCCGCTATAGGCACAGAGGGTAGGGGTGCTTAGTTACCTTTTGGGGTTCAGCAGGTTAATAGAGGCCCAATATCAGGACAGGAAGGAGGCCAAAGGGCAGAGAGGAAAGATGAAGGCTGGAGCTCTGTGGCCACGAGTGTTTCTGTGTGTGACATGCCGCCTACATGTAGACTCATTCATGCCTGACATACCCTCACCCATCACCCCGTCCCAGCCAATCAGGCCCCCAAGGACCCCCACCCCGGCCTCTCCGTGTGATACGGTCTGCTCCCTGCCCTGAGCTCGCCTGGAACCTCCGCCAGGGCTCCCGCCTCCCAAGTCCCCATCAGTGGGGTCTGCTCGGTCCCTGTAGCTAATTTACACCCGTCAGGGTTTAAAATAGCAGAGGCATAAATGAAAAGTCCAATTTCTTCAAATTTGCATTGTAAAACCATCCTTCAACTTCCTTGAAATAAATTTTACTATTTTATTAGTGCAAACAAAATGGTAATAAAACACTAATACAGCGTCTTGTATCCAGGGGAAGAGCTAAAATTAACATAGAGCGAGCAGTGTTTGCTATTACATTCAATTACCTTTTTACTTGAGATTTACATTCTCATCCCCTTAATCTCCATAGTAGTGCCTTCAAAATCATTCCTCCCAGGCTCTGCCCTTCCCAAGCCCCCACAGCTGGAAGCCAGGCCTCCAGCCCAGATGGCGCCCACCCCGGGCACGGAGCCTGCCCCTTTCTCCACAGCTGCCTCTTGTCACAGGGTACCACTTCTTCCCCCTGCGCGTAATTGTCTCACGTCTCGGCCTCTCAGTACTCAGCAAGTTCACACCAGAGGGCTCTGACACGAGGCACATCCAGACAGGCAGTGATCAATGAGCAGGTGCACGGGGCTCAGGCTGGGGGCACTGCCCGCTGAGCCTGCAAAGGCTATCCCTGGTACCAGCTAGGGGCGGGAGCTCCTGGGAGCCCTGGGGGAACTGGCATCTCTGGTTTGACAGGTTGTGGGAGAGGGCTGGCTGCATGACACAGCTGTGGACTCCAGACGGTGGCAGGAAGCTCCAGCCGTCCTGAAGTGGGAAGGGGTGACGGCATGGCAGGGGCCAGCCCTCTTGCTCTTCAAGCCCACGTCTGGGGACTTGGCTGCTTGCCAGGGATGGAGATGGGGCTAGAACCCCCTCACCTTCTCACCATCCAGTGCTCTTTCTTTAACAGAGGCAGTCCCCAGAATCAGTCACCCCCAAACACAGCCCCACCATCTGATCCCCTAGGAGGGCCCCTTTGCTTCCTGGAACTAGAGGAAGCATCACTCCACATCGAACTGGCCAGCCTCACCCTGAGCCGGTGGGGGAGATGATCCTGTTTTCAAGTGTCTCAAAGACAGGGTCCTAGTTCCAGACCTGTCACTGGCTAGCTTGCTGTGGGGCCTGTGGCACCAAGCAACATCCCTCTGGGCCTCAGTTTCCCCACATGTAAACCAGGACAATAACCTGTGGGCTGCCTTCTTCACAGGAAGAGTCATGATGTTGGAATGATCACGCAGCCACCTCTGAGTCCACCCGAGCCTTGGAAGCTCAGCTGGGAGCCTGTTCCTGAGCACAGGACAAGGACCACAGGGTTGGGACCCCTGTGAGGACCAAGGAGAGGGGCGTCCGAGTGCTGGGCCAGGCCACCTCTGACCTCTGTGACTTCACCCTTCACCCACAAGTCTTCTTTCTCTTGCTGGTCAAACCACCACAACATTCCCACAAAATCCTCTGAGCTCACGTGGAAGGAAGAATCGCCAATCAGCCCGGGATCCGGCAACAGCACCGTCTCACCCAGGGCAGGCCTGGGGCAGGGGACCAAGCGGTAACGTGGAAAACAGTCAGAAGGACCTGTTAATTTTACTCAGCCCGGCTACTACAACCAGGGGGAAAGAAGCGACACGCAACACAACCACACACCCACACACAATCTGATACACAACCGCTTACACTCATTTTCACACACAACCACACACCATCTCACACACACCATATCATACAAAATCACATGCAAAACCACATACCATGCCACAATTACACACACCATACACACCCACTCACACAATCCACATAAAATCACAATCGTATATACAACCACTCACAGAGTCTCACAACCACACACCATCTCACATACAATCTCATATACATCCACTCATGATCTCACACAATCACACAATTTCACACCAACTCTCACACGCAGGCACACACAATCTACCACACCATCTCACACAATCTCACAACCACACACAATCTCATGTACACTCACTCACCATCTCACACAATCACACAATTTCACACAAACTCTCACACACAGGCACATACAATCTACCACACCATCTCACACTATGTCACAACCACATACACTCTCACACACAATCTCATACACAGTCTCACACAGTCTCATATACACTCACTCATACAATCTCCCACACAATCATATAATTTCACGTAAAATCTCACACACTAACACACAATCTCATTTAGTCACACACAATCTCATGTAGCATCTCACATAATCTCACAATCACAATTTCACACAAAATCTCACACACAAGCACACACAATCTCACATACCATCTCACACTATCTCACAATCTCACAATCACTGACACAATCTCACACACAACCACAATCACACACAATCTCACACACAATCACACAATCTCACAGAGCATCTCTCACAAAAACCTCACAATGGCACACAATTTCACACAAAATGTCACACACAAGCACACAATCTCACACAACCACACACAATCTCACACTCCATCTCACACAATCTCATACACAATCACTCATACAATCTCAGACCAATCTTACACACAATCATACACACAACCACACACAGTCTCACACATAATCACACAATTTCACATGCAGTCTCACGATCACAGTCTCAAACACAATCACTCAGTCTCAGACACAATCATGCGCAAAACGATTTACACGTGCACACAATCTCACACCCACAAAACAACACAGGATCTCACACACACCCATTCCCAACTCCCCTCTCCCAGTCTTTCCTCCTGACTATGATTCCTAAAATGTCTTCCAGTGGATTCCAGGAGGGGAGCTCCGGTCCAAACTGTTCCAAGGCAAACGCATCCTTGCTCCTCCTGATCCACCTCGAATTCCAGGTCACCCTGGCAGAGAGTGGCTTCTGGGACACTGTAGGGGAAGAATCTCCTTTAACCCCAAGTGGCAGTGTGGGCAAAGGTTGTTGGCGGTGGGGCGATTGGCCAGAACACCAGGGACCCGCCTGGCGGTCCTGATCCCAGCCTGTCCGCTGGCTGCAGCCCTTTCTCCTGGGGCCCCTGAGTCCCAACTCCCAACACATCCTAGCCCAGAGGTGAGCATCACAAACAGCTCTACCTGCCGGCAAAGACAAGGCCAAGCCCACCGCAAGAAGCGAAGGAATCAACCCCACGCGCTCAACGTAGGGAGTTTTCTCTGGTTCACACTTATTTTTTCCTCCCCACTGGTGAAACAAAAGAGAGTTTGTTGTTGAGGTTCAAACACTTCTTGGGCCTTGTCCGAGTCCTACCTTGTTTTTCTTTTCCTTTCTGTCTCCCCCCCAGCCCCACCCGCCTTCCCTGCCTCCCCACCTTGAATAAATAAAGCGCCCAAAGCTGGCACCGGCTGGCGAGGAAAGTACAAACTATCTCATAATTTTATAATTTTTTTTTTTTAGCACACTGGCCTAGGGTTTTGGGCAAAGGACAAAAGCTATTGTTGCCCAGCACGGCACGGAGGGCTGAGTCACCGATACGCCTCAGCTTCTCGAGATCTCATAGGTTTCTGTGGCTGGCACAGCCGGTGAGCTCAGCGCCCTGCGGGGGCCGTGGGTGCAGGCGCCCTCTCGCCTGGCGCTGCCCCGCCCCCTCCCCCTCGCCAGGGCTCCCTGCCGGGCCGACACGTTGGCTTTGTTGGTTTTTAATCATAGGGGGGAATTTAAATAAAATGTTGTGAAATAAAAAAACAAATCACCGTAGTCCCACCACCTAACGCTATAATTTTCATTTTGGAGAATCACCTTTCAAGCGCTCTCCAGAAGCATTTGGATTTTTATACAGTTTCTCTTGCGGCGTGCACAGCACTTGGCATTTGGTGTTTTTTTTTTTCGCTCATATCATAAACATTTTTCCATGTTTTGAAACCATCCTCGGATGATGATTTGTACAGGTGACACCGTATTTATTCCATCGTGCTCTTCCTGGGCCAGCCCTATGAGGTGAGAAGGGGAGGCCTCTCTTGGAATTGAATGGTTCATCTGCGAGATTCCAGCCAAGGTGGGGGCTTTGCCTGGGTGGCCCAGATCACCTGGCCCTTGGGGATCTGGCCTGGGAATGTGTCCCCGGAAGATGGGGAGAGCCTCCACCAACACCCTGCCCACCCTGAGCCTGGGCCACGAAGTGCCCTGGCCCTTGTGCCCAGAGAGACGTGGGTTCCAGCCACAGCCCTCATCCTCACAGTGACCTTCACTCCCCACGAGCTGCACTTCCTCTTTATAAAGCGCCCTGGCAGGCAAAAGGCCCATGACAACGCTCTGCTCTCCATTTTTATATCTGAATATCTCAAAGCACTTAGCAAAGACTTTCATTTTCTCATTACCCCAAGGAGAGGAGGTCATTCGGGAAAATGGTACAAATATTCCCATTTGTCAAAAGCAAGGAGGAAGTGAGTTAAAAGGAAAATTCTACCACTTAACTGAGCAAAAGCTACCCAGGAGAGAACACAGGGGTCCGCCTGCCTCTCCATGCACCCAGCTCGCCTTCTCCAGTGCAGTTTCAGGCACCTCACGACCGAAAAGATGGCTAGGAGCCAAAACCAGGTTTCCATTTTGCCAAGAATCAATCCTTCTCCAGTGGGCCAAACTCAGGAGACCCTCTTACCTCGTCCAAGGTCTCAACCAGAACCATATTCTTTTATGATTATAGTTATGTAAAATACATGTTTAATAAATATAAATAGTCACGGTGGGGGGACACTAGACAGAAATACACCAGACACTAAACAAGGTTGGCTCATGAGGGTTAAGTTAGGGGTACATTTCTTTCCCTTTGATCTATTTTCAAAAACTGTTTAAAACATGGTTTTATTTTTCCGGTACATAGGGAAAAGTGTGCATTTCCGAGTCAGATCCACCAGCGCTGGAACCCTAGCTCTCCTTTAACGAGCTAGGTGAGCTCAGGTAAGTGACTGAACCTCTCAGAGTCTTATTTCCTGCCAGGTGCAATGGGAATCGAACCACTGCCTGCCTTGTGTCTGTCAATCCCACAGTAAGTAACAGCACAGCAACTGACACACAATCAGCCTTCAGTAAATGTCTGTTTCCTTTCTCTTTCAATAAAATGAAAATGTAGAATCAACTCGGCTTCCTCGCTGCCCTTGGGGACAGAGGCAAGACCCTTCTCCGGCATCCTCTCTCCAGTTTCATCCACATCCCTCACCAGTCCCTTCCCTCCTCTGCTTACGCCACCCCAGCAAATCCCCAGCACACAGACCTCAGGATGCTGGCCCCAGCTCTCCTGGGACTTGCCTGGAGGGCGAGGAGGGGGCTCTGGGAGGAGAGAAGCTCCTCCTCTGACCTTCTCCACCAGCACAGGCCCAGGTCAGCCTCCAGCCAGCACACAGGCCTCATGCGATGACTCGGAGGACACGCTGGGAGATCCCTGGGTTTGTGCCTTCTTGGCAGCCACCCTCTGGGAACAGGTGCCAGGCTGCGAAGGCCACCTGCTCCCGGAGGGGCAAGGGCCACACTCCCGTCTGTGAAGAGAGGCCAAGGAGAACCAAGATGGTGCCTGCGCCCGGGAGTCAGCTCCTCCCTGGGCAGGCGGTCCAGGCCAGCCCAGTGACTGCCACCTGCGCAGCCAACAGCCCAGCCCTGGGCACTGCAGGCCTTTTCCCTGCTCCCTCCAGGGCTCTGTACTGGGCAGACACGTTTGCCTGGCTATTGGCAAACATGCTCCAACAGATCTGTGGTGGCCACAGCCTCTGGGCTGGGGTTCCAGCCTGGCCTTGGGGTTCCTGGAGCTCAAACACAGGGAGCCCTCTGCCTTACTGCCTTCGTGATGACAGATGGCAGGACGGAGTAGAGACAGTACTAGCAGCGACACTAGCGACCCCTCATTGCCATGTGGAAGGCCTTGGGCCAGGTGCCTTTCCAGCGTTACTTCATTTAATCCTCACACCAACCCCATGCGACAGTGCCATCATGAATCCTCTTTTACGAGTGAGGAAACTGAGGCTCAGAAGAGCCAGCGAGAGGTCCAAAGTCAGAGTCCCAGTAAAGGAGAGACTAGGGATGTGAGCCCATGTATGTTACCACTATCCTCCAGCAGAGCTCCTAATACAAGCAGACTCATCCCCCTTTCCCAGAAAGAGGCCCCTGAGCAGCCTCCCTAGCCCACTGGGGGCTCGGACACCCCCAGGAGCAGGCAGGCTGTGATTCTGCTGAGACAAAGGCATCTCCGCGCCTCTTGCCCTGCAGGAATAGAGAAGACGCTACCCCTCTAGGGAGACAGGTTGGTCAGGCTGAAGAGCTGCTGGGTCACACTGGAGGGGTACCTGCAAGGGGGCGGTGTTTCTTTCCCTGCAGCTCCTGGGAAAGTGAGGAGGCCTGGGGACATGGGACCATTGGCAAGATGGCCTGGTACTAGTAGGTATCTACTGACTGATGTACTGGAGGGGACACCGTGGGCTGGAGAACGATGGGGGTGGGGCACTCGGCATCCATGAACCCTCCACATTGCACGCCTTCTCTACAAACCAGGCATAAGACCAACTTAAAATGGTGTACTCTTTCTTTTAAAATTCAAATAGGTCTCTAAGAGCAGGCTGGACACAGGGAGGAGGCGAGACAAGGCCCCCACGGCATGAGCCACCAGCTCCCCAGCTGCCAGGGACGAGGTTCTGGGACCCAGCAGCAGGTCCCATGAAAGCTGGTGGAGCCGAGCAGGGTGGGGGCCGGGGGGTCACCCGGGACAGACAGTCTCCAATCGTGCTGAGCACAGCACATCACTTCATTCAGGAACCCAGAGTAAAATGTACAGCTGGGTCTAGAGTTGATTCAGCCCTTAACTCGTTCGGGATCGCTGGCGGAGCCACCGAGGCGGCAAGGGGAGGGGGGCTGGTCACCTGGGGGAGGGGGCTGGGCCATCCCTGGGAGGGGGGCAGGCTGGAGCACGGCCCCTGCTGATCATGTCTGATACATGCAAAAAGAAATCATAATTCTTTGCAAAATCCCCCTCAAAACCAAACCAGCATTGGGAGTCGAGGGAGGGATGAGGGAGCGTGTGTTAGGTGGCGGGCGGAGGTGGGGGGAGCTTGTTTTCTACCCACTGCCAAATTCTCATTGACTGTCAGCTCCAATCCATTTGGAACTCACTGACTCAATTGCCTTTTCACGGGGAAAGGAGCCAGCACAATGCAGGGGACTTTTCAGCTTCACATTAGCACACAGGGCTCTGGGCAATGTCCGGGAATCCACACTCAACACCCTCCCGGGCTGCTGGCCACCCCCGCCCCCAGGTGACCCAGCCAGCTCTGCCAGGACACATCTGCTCACCCCTGTTTTCATACTTTGGGTTTTATTTATTTACTTTTAACGGCTAGGCCACTGGAGAGGTAAGTGTATGTGTGTGTCGTGTGTGCACATGTGTGTACATTTGCACACAGGCACACTTGTATATGTCGGGAGAGACAGGGGCTCTATCCCCCTAGAAGAAGGGCCTGTAAGAGTTCATTCCAGAGCAGTTCCAAGTCTTCCTCTGCCCCAAGAAAGGAGGGATGGAAAGAGGAAATCCAAATTAAGTTTCCAGAAGGAAAGGATATGGCGGGGAGACGTTCACTGAAACTAAATCTGGAAAGGGTCAATTATGGATGAATCCACATTTACTGGGGGAGTGTCCTTAAGAACTCCACAGGCCCAAACACTCTTCAATCATCATTATGAAAATAATATCGGCTGGCGTGGTGGCCCACACCTGTAATCCCGGCACTTTGGGAGGCCTAGGCAGGTGGATCATTTGAGGTCAGGAGTTTGAGACCAGCCTGACCAACATGGTGAAACCCCATCTCTACTAAAAATACAAAATTAGCCAGGCGTGGTGACCCACACCTGTCATCCCAGCTACTCGGGAGGCCGAGGCAGGAGAATCGCTTGAACCCGGTAGGCGGAGGTTGCAGTGAGCCGAGATTGTGCCACGGTACTCTAACCTGGGTGAAAAAAGTGAGACTCCGTCTAAAAAAAAAAGTCTACAATTATAATCATCACAATAATGCTAGTGGTCCCCATTTTTCAAGTGCTCACCTTGTCCCCTCCTTTCTACCAAGTGCTTTCTGTGTCCCCTCCACTAATGATCACAAGAACCCAGCAACGTGGCACTGCTGACTGACTGCCCAACTCCACAGGACCGGAGAGGCAAGCCCTGGCTGGGCCCAAGGTCACAGAGGTCCCAAGTGGGGAAGGAAGGGCTTCAAGCCCGTTCTGCCTGACTCTAGAGCGGCCACCTCCCCTGCCCTGGGAGAGAGGAAATCTGTGGCAGAATCAAAACACAAGATTCCCTGGCACCACAGAGGCCTTGGCCCTGGGAGCCCTCACAACATCTGGGGGTGCCCTGCCTCCAACTCTAGCACTGTCCCATGGGGGTTCCTCCATTTAGCCCAAGCTCCAGGGAAGCATCCCTTGGAAGGAAGCTGCCAACAGCTTTCTGCGATGACGGAAGTGCTGCATCCTCGCTGCCTGATGCAGGAGCTCCAGCCACATGTGGCTGCGGAGCACCTGAAATGTGGCTCGTTCACTGAAGAACCAAATTTTCAATTGAATTTAAATTGCCACATGGGCTAGTGGCTACTGCAGACCCCACACCCTCCAGCTCTCTCCCTACCTCCCAGCCCAAGAGCTATTTTGTTTTCTGTTTTTTGAGATGGTGTCTCACTCTGTTGCCCAGGCTGGAGTGCAGTGGTGTGATCTTGGTTCACTGCAACCTCTGCCATCTGGGTTCAAACAATTCTCCTGCCTAGGCCTCCTGAGTAGCTGGGAGTACAGGCACACACCGCCACACCTGGCTAATTTTTTTATTTTTTATTTTTAGTAGAGAAGGGCTCTCACCATGTTGGCCAGGTTGGTCTCGAACTCCTGATCTCAAGTGATCTGCACACCTTGGCCTCCCAAAGTGCTGGGATTATAGGCGTGAACCACCGCGCCTGGCCCCAAGAGCTATTTTGGAAATAAACTAAAAGCATCCAAGGACAGGAACATGACCTGCCAGGAGAGGCCCCAACTCAGTCAGCAGACCTCTCCTCCACTCCTTCATGGCCTTTCAAAAATGACCAGCCAGCCTCCAGCTTCTCTGCCTGCCTGCCTGCCTCCCTCCCTCCCTCCCTCCCTCCTTTCTTCCTTCCTTCTTTCCTCCCTCCCTCCCTCTTTCTTCCTCCCTTCCTTCCTTCTTTTCCTCCCTCCCTCTCATTCCTTCTCTTCTCCTTATCCTTCTCTTCCTTTCTTTCCTTCCTTCTCATCTTTTTCCTTCCTTTCTTCCTTCTTTCCTTTCTCCTTCCTTCCCTCCCTCCCTTTCTTCACTTCTTTCTTAGAAAAAACCATCCGTTTAATTAGATAAATCCTCCAAGCACGTGGCCTGGAGTTCGTCATGGAAATTAACCTGCTTCCAGATCTCAGATAGTGAAACAAGAACCGGGGTGATTTGGCATAGCGCAGTGAAATGGGAGAGGCTGATGGAGTTTCATACACCTCATCTTCCATAAGTGCCCCTCGCCCCTCCAGTGCCCCCCGCTCCACAGCCTTATGCCCTTCCTTCCTTAGGTCACTACCTCCACGGCACCGTCTTCTCCTGGCCCTCCACCCGGGCCCGGGGAGCACCCACCCCCGGGGCAGGTGGGAAACCTTGGCTCCTTCCATGCCAGGGCCTAAAGGGAAACCCGTCGTCCTCTGCCCCTTGGCTAAGCCCTGAGCCTCCACAGTTAGCTCAGGCCGAGACCCAACTGAGGCTCAGCCCACACTGGCTGCTTCATCCTCGTCCTGCGCCCCTACTACGTGCTGCTCCCTGGCTGTGTTCGATCCGTGAAATAAAGCTCAAAGTAGAACCGCAGCAAATGTCAGCTGGGATCCTCTCATCTAATCCTCATGGTCCACGTGGCGGGAATTCCACCTCCTATTTTACAGATGTGGAAAAAAAGGATTCGAGGAACGAATCTGTCCGAGTGGGGGCGACACGATTCACATTCGGCTCTGCCTGGCTCTTGATCCCACGCACTGGTCCCTCGGCCAGCCACACAGCCTTCGTCTGCGAGAAGCCCTCATGGGCACGACCCTGGGATCGCCAGCACCCAGAATTCAGCTCACACAGGCAGAGGCCACCAGCGCCTTGGGCCAGTCTCCAGGATCTGCCCCCACCCCACCCCACCCTGGCCTTTCGTCCCAAACAGCTCCCGTGACAACCCACCTCACCCCACTGAGCTCCAGGAGCACTAGGTCTGGCCAGTGTGGAAAAGAAAGAGCAATGACCCCTGCCCCACTTGGGGGACTGACTCTGCACGAGGGCAGAGTCTTTATTCTCATCCCCTTTGGACTCAGCAGCAAAAACACCGGAGGACCCCAGGCAGGCCAGAGAGGTGAAAGACACAATGCAGAATTTCTGCCCGACACCACCTCAACCCACACCTCATAGGGTCCCAGCCCTAGACGGACAGAGAGCAAGCACTCCTGGTTCCCCTCTCCGTGGCAATCCCCGATAAGCCACAAGCCACTATCCCGAGTGGGTCTGTAACAGGTACCCACAGGTACCAGGCCTGGTCCGAGCACTTTACATGTCTTAGCTCATCTAACCCTCACATCAACCCCACGAGGTAGGTACTACTATGCCCATTTCGCAGATGAGGCACAGGCTGGTTAAGGGACTGACGCAACGTCACACGACTTTGATCCCCAGCTCCCTGGCTCCAGAATGTCCCATCTACACCACATCCAGCTCCTCAAATAAACCTGTTGGCTCCAAAGGCACAAAACAGCAAAGCACACCCCATATCCCATTCTGCCTGAGAAGCAACCCCTCAATCCAGCCCCAAGTTCCCAATGATAAGAGAACCGACCTGCAGCCTGACACAAACATGTAACTCCAGCAGCACACAGGACGTCTAGGCCCATGGCTTTCTGGAATGGAATTCACAGGGGTCCTCTTTGAGACTGATACCCTGTTGCATAAAACCCGCCTCCTCTGACCTTGGGGACACCTTGCACTAGACAATGCCAACCATGATAAATTCTTCGTTACATTTAATTAATTTCATCAGGACGACCCTCTGAGGGTGCTAGGGTCAGAGGCCATTCAACAAGAGAGGAAACTAAGGCCCAGAAAGGTAAAATGACTCACCGAAGGCCACACAGTGATTTACTGCAGAGCCAGAACTAGAACAGGGTCCCCAGACGCACAGCCTATCAGGCCACACCTTGCAAGACCCTAAGTGTGTGGCTGGAGGAAATGCAGGGGAGTGGACGGTTAGACCTGAGTGGAGCTCGGGGCCACCCGTGTCTCACCCCGTCCCCAAATCCCCAGCCAGAGATGCTGGGGCCTGACCCATGGCCTCCCCATGGATCAGATTTCCCCGAAATTCCCAAAGGAGCTGTGGGGACAAGTGGGCCTGGAAATGGCCCTCACATAGCGAGATGCACAGCTGAGCTCCCCGGGGTGAGGGGGGCGGACAGAGCTGGAGACGCTGGCACAGCCCTCATGGGTACTCTGCCAGCAATTAGTGCTGGGGAAGGGTGCCAGCCTGGCAGAGCTCATTCCCCCACCCCTTCTTCTCATTTACACACGCGCATGATCACACACACACACACACGCACACACGCTCACCCACCCAGAGACCAGCAGCAAAGAGGCAGCGAGGCTTCCTTTCGGTAAATCTCATCAGCAAGGCACACTCGGGACATGCAATTTGGCCATTACTGCTCTTAAACAACAGAAAAGCAGAATCCACCCACCATTAACCCATCCCGCTCTCCCTCCGGGCTTCCCACCGGCTCTGGCACCAGCCTTCACCTCTGACTCCCACACACCCCCTTTAAAAGCTCCCCAGAAGTTGCTTTCCAAAAGAAACAAAGAGTCTAAACATTTTTTTTTTTTAATATGGTAAGTCCAACCTGAATTGTGCTGTTCTCCACGCTCACCTCTCTCCAAACTGTCCAAGGTTGGAACATGACCTTGACTAAGACCCTTGCTCAAACATCCTAGAATCCCTGAGAACATCAGCTAGGTAAGGAGATGTGCTTATCCAGAACAGCCCCTTATGCACGTCCAAACGCTCTGCCATTAAGGGATGTCTCCATTACCACGGACAGGAGAACTGGGAGAGCTGCCTTTGGCCTGGCTTGGGGCATCGCTACCTGAGCAGGTGGGGTTCTTCAGAGGGCACCCTGAGTGTTAGCCCCGATCCACCTGTGGGGTCTCCTGGTGACAGTGTGACAGCTCTCTCCTCTCCCAGTACAGAGGCGGGCAGCTGGGAGGTGGTGGGGACCGATCTTGCCTCCCTCCTCCTGCCCCCACTCCCCGCCTCTTCCTGGAGAACTGGAAAGGCCACCAGAGTAGGGGGCCCTAGAGGGTCCTTAGATTGGGTTTATAAGATCTGCAAAACCCCTCCAAGTATAAGCAATATTTATGCTTATGAGATTTTTTTTATTAAGAGGATTCTCAAAGGGGGCATGTGGACTCAAAAGAAGAGAAGAAGCACAGCCCAGAGACCCCCGCCCCCTCCCCCGCCGGGCTCAGCAGTGCCTCACGCCCAGGTGGCCAAAGATGGAGAGGGCAGAGACCACAGACAGGACTCGTTGACCCAGCAGCAGGCTCCCTGACCGCTGCCTCCTCACCCGGGAGCTGCTCCGGCCTCATCCTCGATTTGCCTGGAAGCTGGTCACTGGGAGGGCTGGCCCGGGAGCTGTGCCATGCCCTGGGCCAGCGCCCCCCTCCTGTGCGCCAGGGCTGCCTGCCCAGCCAGCAGAGGCATCGCACAGCGGAGCCCACCAGCCAGCAGCCGCTGCCGCTCTGGAGAACCTCGCCGTTCCTCTAAGCCACCTAGTGTCCAGAGCTGAGCTCCAGCCACCACGCTGTCCCGCCTGCTTCCCAGAGCAGCCACTGTGGGGAAGCCCAACGGGACAGCAAGGGGGAGCCTGGTGGGGGACAAGCCTCCTCTAACCCTACCCCTACCTGGGCCTTCTCCAGGGACCTGAGGCCAGAGGGCAGGGGCCAAGCTGGCTGGGGACACGGCTCCCAGGAGAAAGCAAACACTGTGTGGCCCCAGCCCACACCCCCCACCCAAGGCAGGGCTGTTCCCATCACCTCTGCTCCTTGCCCCTAGCAAGTCCCTCTATCTTTGAGATCCCCGGCGTCATCTCAGACAACCCATCCTACCTGGGACATCTTGGGGTTCCCCCCACCCCAGCCTCCAGGCCTCCTGCCGAGCCTCCCAAACCCTGGGCCCGCCACTCGCCCAGGGCCTCTGGGCGCCCCCTCCCACCCCCTCCTCTGCTGTCTCTTTTCTCTGTGTCCTCAAGACTCCTCTCACCTTGAGAAGTGTTAGGATTACCCAGCATTTACACTCAATGCGCTTCCTTATTCCTTAAGACTTATTAAGAATGATAATGAGTTCCGAAGGAGCGAGGCGTCCCTGTCTCTCTCCCTGTCTATCCTTCCCTCTCTCTCTGTCTCTCTCTCTCTCCCCCCACCTTCACTCTCTTTCTCTACGTGTCTTTTCCACCAAAGACACATAGGACAAATCCAGACCAAAAGGGAAAAACAATTCCAACAATATGGAAGAAGGGCACTCGAGGATTCTATTCAAGAAACCCATCTTTCTTCTCTCTCCCTGTTCTCAATTATTGCAATTTAGAAAAAAAAAAAACCTCCCCCTTCCCTTCACACTGTCCAGGCCACCCCTCACTCCGCCGGACTTTGAACAGGGGGAACAGGAGAAGGGCCCAGCTTGCCTGCAAAACCTCGTTAACCTGGAGCTCTTAAACGGTTGATTAATTTTTGCAGAATTTACGACAGCCTTTAGCTTTTCTTCCCCAAGCTGTGGCCTCAGAGCCACAGCAACTTCACTTGGTGAACTTGAGGGGGCCGAGATGGGGGTGCCGCCTCCCCCAGTGGCCTCCTGCTGCTGGCACCCCAGCCAGCCCTGGGGCCTAAGGGAGCCACGCAGATGGCACCGCCCAGGCAGGAGACCGACCCACTAGCAGAGCGACGTGGCACCCAGAGGAGAGCTCGCCAGGCAGCCTGAATCACGGCTGACTTTTGGCCATTTGGGACTTTTAAATTTCAAAATAAGAAAGCCAGGAGAAAGTGGGCAGAGAAGAAACCCAGCCGGGGCTCTGGCGATGATGCCTTCAGCCTGCACCCTCCCAACCACGCCATGTATCCCGGGCACAGGGACCGGCCTTATCGGTCTGCCGGGCTGCCCTTCAGAGAGAGGGAAGAACAGATCCTAATGAAATTACGGTTTTTAAAATGTCTATAAATTAAATCTCTCTCCTCTCTCTGTGAATCTCCCCCTGAGCTCCCTCTCCTCTGCCAGGCTTGTTTGCCTGTCTTCCGTTCCCTCTGCTCATGTCTGTTTTTCTGATATAGACATCAAGAGGTTACGGGCTCAATTACAACTCCGCTGGAGTCTCAGCATCAGACTGCCTCGGCCTTCTCTTCTCCTCTTCAGAAACAAGATACCAAATAAATCTCTCTTCTTTATATTTTTATTTTCAATGCCAAAAGCCTAAAGATTCACTCCGTGGACTCGCAGCCTTTGTGAACTTCGTTCAGATGGTGGGGAGAATATTCTTTTTAATTGTGTCTGAGTACAACATAAACGCTTCTCTCTTTATCTCGTTTCCCCCCCCCTTGTAAGGACATAGACACAAACCTTGGCTATGCATGAAATTTTAAAAAGGGGGAGAGGACAGTATAAATGTGCTTAATGTCTCTCTCTATGAGGGGGGGCAAATGAGCCCTGGAGAATATTAGTAGGGCATCTAGCACATTCTAAAGTTTGGGGGGGTATCATGAGGATTCATATTAGCAAAGGTCCATTTGTAAAGGGCAGATCATAAAAGGTGATTTTTTTAAAAAAACAGAGAAAAAAAATGCTTTCACCTTCCCTAATACTGCCACGAGGTACAGAAGGGCAGATGTGCCATCTATATAATTCCACATCCTAAAAGGCCCTCTTCCCATCCAAAAAAAAAAAAAGTTGAAAAATCCAAGTCTTAGTCAATCATCAGAGCTGCTGATTCCTGAGAAGAAGAAACCAGCTCTGAGTTGTAGGTCTAAGGGGAAAAAGCCAAACAAAAACAAAAACCCCACGCTACTTCTGGAAATATTAACCAGTGGGGATTCCAAAAGCTACTTTTCCTGGAAAAAGCACTTGAGACAAAGGTCGGAGAAAGCGGAAGCTGAAGGTGAATCAAAAAGAAAAACTTTTCTTTCCAATTAACTGGACTGGGAAAAAGAAGGGAGGTGGGGGGACGCACATCACTACCAACTCATTAATTCTTTCCTGTAAACAATTTAATTAAATTCTGCTAAATACAGGAGAAATACTCATTTTGGAGTGCTTCCCCCAACCTCAAAAGCAAATTCCTCCAGGTTCCTCCCCCCGATGCGAGCACCTCCCTGTCTCCAGCCTTCCAGTGGATTTCCAACCCAGGCGTGGACTGCACTGCTCAGGGCTGCGAGAATGACAGCCTCATATGTCTGAAAGCTGACACTTTAGCTTTGAAAAGAAATGGGGGAAAATAAGCTGTTGACTTCTTGGTTAAAGTATTTTCTTGTTCTACTCATGTTCTTATGTCACTGGGCTAAAAAAAGAGAGAGAGAGAAAGGGGGAGAGAGAGAGAGAGGGAGAGAGAGAAGAGAGAGATATGACTTTCCTTGAATGATCTGTTTAACCTAAGCCAGAGGAAAAAAAAGAAAGTCATTAATTACTTATGTGAGCTATTGCTTCAGAAAGACAATAAACCTGCCCGGTCGCCATGGATATGACATATTTGCTCTGAAAACAACACAATAATTAGCAAAGGGGAAAGATACAAGGAGAATATGCAAACTCCTGAGTTTAAAGCCACAGTGCTCTTTTCTACTCGTAAGCCTCTGTTCTGTTTGCAATCCAAATCAAACAAAATTTTAAAATATAGCAAAGAGGGAAATAATAGGAATGGTTCCTTTCGCCTCTAAGCTGAGAAGCAACAACCACTCTACCTCCCCTCCTCCAATATAAAATAATATAAAAGAACCAGGGTGGCAGAAGGAAAAAAAAAACAACTCAAGTATTGCCTCTGTTTTATTTCCTATAGTAGGGGTGGAGTCAGGTTTTTTTTTTTTTTTTTTTTTTTTTTTTAAGTGTGCTCTTATTTAGCACTGGATCTTCTGGCCAGATATAAATTTATTTATGAAAGCCAAATGCTCTGTGCATGGCTCAGCCCTCCCCAAAGTAAATGAAAATGTGAAGGGGTGGGGTTGGGGGGTGGTGTCCAGTTGAAAAAGTAAAGCAGTATACCAGAAAGTAGCATCTCTATGGAGGGACATTCTCTCCCCCTACCTCCAAGAAAATGGAACCCCTGCCTTACTTTAATATTAAAAATGCATTAAATGGTTCTACCTACAACTTAGTCCCAAAGGATCATTAGGAAATGCAATCGCTTTGTATCATATCTGTCAGCGTGATAAATATCTGAGTCAGAGTCAGTTTGCAATTTTTCAGTGTCACAAAACAAGATAATTTTTTTTCTGTCTTCCTTTCTTAATTCACTACACCACCTCCCCCCCACCCAAACCAGTCACAAATCTACAGAAAAATACCTGGGCAGAGGAGAAAAGGAGAAAAAGTTATGTATTTTCACACACCGGATAGAGGTTATTGATGTTCTCCCCAAAAGCAGGCAAAATTGAACTTTAAAATATTTGGGTGACAATTTTCCCCAAAAAATAAATGAATAAAGCACTCCATTAAGTTTGACTAAAAACTCCTTTCCCCTCTTCCCAGAGGCTAATTTTCCTAAAACAGATGGTTAGGATCTAAAAGAGAAGCAAATATACCTCAACCCCCACAGGCAGAGAAATCTAACTTTGAACTTCTTTTAAATTAAAAAGGGGTGGGGGCAAGATAAACTATTAATAAGTATGAAAAAAATTAGCTGAGCTACAAGTTTTGTTTTTCTTATTAAAAAATTATTTAAACACAAGGGGAGCAGATATAAAAGGGAGTTTCATATTTAACTGACTTATTTTTTTTAAACAATAGCTTTTTTTAAAGATTGGACTCTTTGATCTTGAAAGAATTTTGCTCCTATATGATGGGGGGGAGGGGGTGGTGGTGAAATGATCTGTTTTAAATGATGATGCAACTTAGAGATCAAAGCCCTCGCTTTCTTCTAGCCATAATAAGCTGTGCTTGCCACAAAGCGTAAGGCTCCCGGGCTGGGCTCCTCTCCTTCGTAAGAAGGAAATAAAATGCGCCCAGACTCAGAGCAAGACTCGAAGTCTCGGCAAGGTGCAAAGTCTGAAAAACAAACAAACAAGGCAAGGGGGAAAAAAAGACGAAGGCACTGCCCCTTTAAACGTTTTAGTGCATATGGAGTTTGATTTCTGAAAGAGATCAGTTTAACATCTCCATAGAAACCAGCAACAGATTATCATCAACAGAATAAATAACTAGTCTAATAAATTAAACAGGAGGCATAAGATCGCTGGAAACCTGATTACTGAAGTTCAACAATATTCCCCATAAACTCTCCTTAACCGCCTCTAAGGTGGCTAACAAGAAGGGGGTGAGGGGGGGCGGCGATCTCTCCAATTCGCGGGACTCTGGGGACAGAGACGGTGGCGGCCGCCTGGAAGGGAGAAGTTCTCCGCTCTGCTCTGGAGAGGGTCCGAGAGCTCCAGTGAGGGGCACACCCTAAAAACCGAAGTTTGGGAAGTGGGAAAGCGGCTGGGGGTCGGGGAAGGTGGCCCGGGTCGCGGGAGATGGCGCGGGTCGCGACGCCCGCCCGGGACGCACCGCCTCGTCGCCACCAGGACGCAAACCAGGCGCTTTGCGCTCGGGCGCGGAACGGCCCAGCGCCCCCTCCGGGCACGTGGAGCGCAGCCCCGGCGCAGCCCCCGGGGACCAACTACCCCCCTCTCCATGCCCGGCGCAGCTGCTCCTGCTCAGCCGGGACAGCTCCCTTTAGGACGGCGACGTGTGTGTGTGCGCGTGTGCGTGTGTGTGTGTGAGTGTGTATGTGTGCGTGTGTGTGTGTGCGCGCGCGCGAGTCGTGGGTTGGGCGGAGGGGGGGGCACCAAGATTACCCGGCGATCTGTTTTCCAGTCCCCTAGTGCGCTCTCACCGCGCGCCAGTACCGGCTCCGAGACCTCCGAAATTTACTAACTTTGCCCAGCGACTATCAGGGCCTTTTCCCCCTCGCCGCCCCCCGCCGCTGTAAGTGTGCGGGGTGTTGGCGGGACAACCCAGCACGGTGAGGGCCGCGCCCCTACACTCCACTCGGGCAGAGAAGCACACCCCGCCCCGCGGCCCAGGGATCCGGGTTTGGGGGGCTCCACACTCAGGAGGGGCGCTACTGCCGCTTTCCCGGAGGGCACGCACCCGCACCGGTGCCCTCGCCAGCGTGGCTGGAAGAAGGTCCTCGCCGTGCCCAGAGCCGGCTTTCCAAGCTGAGGCTGGGGCAGAGGAACTTGTGTGGAGGAAGAGGGGGCTCCCTGCCTCCCTCAGCGCTCCACCAGCCTCCCCCAACTCCGGACCCGGGTCGGGGATGACTTGGAAGAAGAATCTTCGCCCACCCCCTAGGGAAAAATCTATTATTATTATCTTAATCTACGCCCCCAAAGTGTCCCTCCCGCCGTGATTGACGGCGCATACACCTGTTCCCTCCGAGGAGGAGCTTCCAACGCCGGGGATAGACATTCGCCCAAAAGCTCCGCAGCGGCCCAGCAACCGCCTGCCCGCCCGCCCGCCCGCGCCCGGCCAGCCCCCGCCCCCGGCCCCAGAGCGCCCCTGCCCGCACCTCGCCACCCCGGCGGCCGCCCCCTCCCCTTCCAGGCCCGGCTGCTCGGCCCGCCAGCTCCCGGCCGTGCTGGCTTCGCAAAGAGAGAGAAAGAACAGAAAGCAAAACTTCCTGGCGGCCGACGGCCATCAGCTGCACATTCTGCAAATGCCACCGAGTAAAAATAAACCTGCCGCCGCTCCGCCCGGCCGGCTCACCCCGGGCGCACGAATCGGCCCCCTGCCCCGGGAGCTCCCTGACTCGGTCTGGCCCGATCCTCCATTCCCGCGCGCCCCTTGAAGCCCCGCTCCCCGACTCTCCTCCGCCAGCCACCACGCTCTCCTTTGCCGTGAAGCCCGACCCCAAGTGACCGGGTAATCGGCTCTTTCCCTTTGGTGTTCCCTGCGCCCCCACAAACTACTTTTCTCCCTGTCCTTCACCAGGTGCCTATTTCAGCCCTGCGCCCTTGGCTTCAGGGATCCTCCTCCCCAGTTGTTGAGCCCCGAGGTCACCCTCAGCCCACCCAGGGGGAACAGACCCCGCCCGACCCTCTCCCACCCTGCAAAGTCCCCCGGGAGCGCACCGCTCCGCCAGCCCGCTAGCCCGCCAGCCCAGCTTCCCACGTCCCCGGGCGCAACTTCTCTCCCGGCGCACACAACAGCCGGCAACAGCCCGCCCGAACTTTCCCCCGGACCCAGGCGGGCTCCGGCCGACAGCCGGCTGCTCTGGGCGATGCCCCGGCTCTTTGAGCCCTGTGTTGCCAGCCCTTCACCCGGGGAGGCCGGGGGTGGGGTGGGGAAGGGAGTGAGGAGCGCCACTTGCCGCGCCTGGAGCAGCGCACTTGAGATAAACTTCCCAGGCACAGATGAAAAAGGGGGCGCCGCTCCCCCATCCAAGAAATCTCTTGCCTTCGATTTCCTAGCCGGGGATACCCCTTGGCACCTCTCGCCTAAGCGAACACTGCCTACCTCTGATAGCGGCACCTACACCCGGTATCCGGGCACAAGAGCTGGCTGGAGGGTTCCCCACCAACCCCTTCCCATGGGCAAAGTCTTGCAAAGTCACCCCAGGCACCCCTCACCCCTGCTTCCTTCTCTGCCCTGGAGAGCGCACGACCCCTCTGCTGCGGGGGTGGGGTGGGGGTGTAGGGGGAAGGAGTGATTACCCGGTATTGGCGAGCACCGGCCCCCCCGGGAGCCCACAGCGCGGGGGGCGCCCCCACCCTATTTGCAAAGTCCTGCACTCGCGCCTGGCACCTCCCCCTCTTCTCCCCTACTCCGCTGCCCCCTCAGTTGGAGTAAGTGACCCCCAGGAGGAGCAGCCCTCCCTTCCCCCGGAGCCGCGCGCCGGGCATTCCCCTGGCCACGGCGGGCAACGCGCCGCCCCGCGCCCGGGTGCCAGCCCTCCATGCCCCCTGCCTCCGCACGGCCGGAGTTGGGTGGCAGCCGCCGCTCGCAGGCTGGCTGGCTGGCTCTCTGGCTCGCTCGCTCGCCCGCTCCCTGCTGCAAGCGGCAGCCCCGGGGGTGGGGGGGTGCACCGGGACGCGGGGCGAGACGGGGAGGCGCCCCGGGAGGCCCGCGGAGCTGGGGGGCGTGTGGGGGCCGCGGCGAAGGGAGCGCCGAGTCTCTTACCTGCACTTGGGGCGGCTTTGGGTGACTTTCCAAGTCCGGGGGAAAAATGTGTGTGTGTTTGGGATGGAGCGCCGCGGGCGCGCATGCGCTGCCCAAAGTTGCCGGATCCCGGATTTTTCGCTCCCAGTCTCCGCTCTCGCCCGCTGTGATTATGGAATTCTCCGCGGCCGGGCGGGCGAGTGGGTGGCATACAAAACCCGGGCCGGATCGCGGGGCCGGGCTCCGCTCCACCCTCACACCCCCAGACCTGCCCCTCCCGGATCCTTCCCACCCACCGCCCGGGCTGAGCTTGACGTGCGCGCGCGGCGAGTCGCGGCCTGCGGAGGAGCGTCTGAGCGCTCGGCCCTTTTGCAGCTCCGGAGGCTTCTACACCCACCAGCTGAGTTGAGTTGAGGCTAGGGAAAAAGAGAGAAAAGATCGGGGAGCTTACTTTTCACCTGTTCTGAGCCCTGAACTTTTACCTGTTCTGAACCCCGAAAGAGTTAGAACGTTAGAACTGTGGAACCCAAAGGAACGTAATGTTCTCACTGTTTGATATCTGCTTTGCACTTATTCTTTGCAAGGGAGTTTTTCATTCAATCTATTGTGCAAGAAATCCTTCTGTAAGCAAGACAGGCCGTGCAGAATGAACCTGACGCGGAGGGGCTGGGGGACGGATAATACACATGAAAACAAGTGGATAATGTTATTTCAGAGAGTGGAAGTATCCATGAGGAAAATAAACCAAGGCAATAGGCTACAGAGTGTCCTGGGGACCAGACATGGTGGCGTACGCCTGTAATCCCACCACTTTGGGAGGTTGAGGCGGGAGGATCGGTTGAGCCCAGGAGTTCGAGACCAGCTTGGGCAACCTAGCAAGACCTCGTCTCTAAAATTCTTAAACAAAACAGTGTCTTGGGAGAGCTAATTCCCCTGCCCGCAAATGGTAGGGAAGAGACTTCAGAAGGGCACTTTCATACTCCATTGAAGAAACCCCTTTTTCTCCCGTACTGATCTGAGGTGGCCACACCCGCTGGGCCTGGAGGTCAGCTTCAGTGCCGGGGCCCTGTAGCTCTGGTCCTGGCTTTCTCAGCAAGCCCACCCTTCATTCCAGGCCCGAGCTGCTTTTCCCTTCAGCATAAGGGTGGGATGGAAATATTGAGAGGCCTGAAAGAAAGTGAAAACACCCAGATGATGAAATAAGTGAGACACTGTCCATAGTAGTAAACCAAACACATGAACAATTCATGGAATAAGTGAATATGAATTCTAAGTATGACCCACAGCTTCAAGCCCTGCTCAACAGAATGCATTACAAGAAGAGGCAATGCCACAGGCTGGTAATGGTTGTTGCAGGCTGGTAGTCTTTGGAGCCTATCTGCAAGGTATCAGGAAAGTCTCTCAGGACAAGAGAAACGACCCAGCGACCTGCATGATACTTGGCCGAGATGAGCGTCTTCCAGGATGCGTTCCATCTGCAGCCTTAAACTGGAATTTAATTGTCTGGAAGCATATGGACACAGACCGGAGGCACGATGGCCCTGTGGCCCTGAGGAGGCCAGGAGTTGCACTGTCCCCTAATAAACCCTCCAAATTTGGGAGAGGGAAGTGAACCATCCCACACTTCTTAGACACTCAGTGATATCTGCTCGTGTTAGATGGACTAGGGAAGAAACCACCTCAAAAAACCAGCTCCTCACTTCCTGGACTTGTGCCAGGGGTCCGTTCAGGATCTGTTCGCACAGGAAGGCCAGGTTTAGGCGTTAGACACACCTCTCAGGTTCATCTTGGTTTCTCCCCTCCTTATCCCAGTAATTAACTGGAAGCAGCAACACGCTGATAATTAACAGCCCTCAAAGACCGCTGATTGGTTATGCTCCATTGCCGCCCCCACTATCCAAGGCATCCTCAGTTCTCAGGGGTTGGGTGCTCACCCACCATCTCCAAGCCCCTTGTGCCTGGTGACTCAGCAGAATGCACAGCCCCAGAGATCTCAAGCCCAATCCTGTCATCCTACGGAAGGAGAAACCGAGGCACAGCGAGCAGCAGTAACCTGAGAAGTGGCAAGTTAGCTCTTCTAACTTTGGCTCAGGGCTGAGTCCATTCCTGGGCAATGTAAATAAGGGGTTAACAGCTTGGGCTTGGGGGTCAGACCCCTACCACTTACCAGCTGGGTGACCTTGAGGAAGGCATTGGATCCTTCTGTGCCTCAGTTGCCTCCACAGTAAAATGGGGATAGTAGTAGTACTTACTGCCTGGGATTGTTGAGAGGCTAAAATGAGTTAATGCAGGAAAAGGGCCTGGGCCAAGATATTGATCGATAAATGCCAGTAATTGTCATTGCTCCTTGGGACATCCAGGGCTCCCTTTACTTCTCATTTCTTTCCATCCTCTCTCCATTCCTTCTTCTCCTCCATCCCTTTTCTTCCCTCCAACAACAATCCTGCGCTCATTCATTCATTTGGTGGGCATGGCTGAGCCCTGAGGAAGAGCAGATCCCCACCAGTGCTGGGGAGGCAGAGGTGAAAGAGACAAAGCCTGCCCTTGAGGGGCTAGGGAAGAACCCACTCGCCCCTCTGTCCCTGCATCAGGCCCACCCCGATTTCCACTCTCAGGCTCACCCCTACCCCTTTCCCACCATAATGCCTTCCCCTACACCCTTTCCCACCTCCCTCAACATCTCCAACAGCCCCATCACCCGCCAAACTTTTATTAAAATGTGTATTCCTCCCTCCATTTTTTTCTCAGGCATTTCATAATTCTCCCACCTCCCGAGAAGTCTTTCCACCTCCTCTAAAGGAACCTCATCTCATCTCAAGTAGGGAAGGCTGGAAACAGAGGCAAGACTGGGAGAAGGGAAGACGATTTGGGGGGGAGGTGAAAAGGGAAAGCTCTTTTGTTTCTCAGCCACCACCCCCTGATGTCCCCCAAAAATTAAAGTAGGGGCCAGGGGAGAGCGGCAACCCCAAACAGCAGCCTCTGGCCACAGCCAGACACCTCCATGCCTTGTTCCTCCAGTGCTTGCTTTTTTTCATTCCCCACCCCAACTCCCTGTGCAGGGACTGAAATCAGATGCTCTTTCCCCTCACGTTCTTCCATTTAGCGTTTCCCGAGCTTCCCCTAAAATAAAATCCAAGCCTTTCCCCTGGGGTCACCAAGGTCCTCCAAGATCTGGCCATCCCCTGTCCCTGGGCTTCACCTCCCTCCTTCTCTGCCTGGTTCACACTAGCTCCTTGCTGTCCTGGAAAACACCAAGCTTGTCCCACCCCAGGGCCTCTGCACCTGCTGTTTCTTCCACCCGGAACGTGGTCTTTGCAGGGGCTTCCCGGGAATCCAATGGCATTGTCTGCGTCTCTGCTCCTATCTTCCCTCCTCCCGGGGGCTTTCTCACTAAAGTAGCTCCCAGCCTTTCTTTACCACTTTGTCCTGTTTGAGGGTCTACAATGGTTTTGCTTCCTCCTTTGTTCCCTTATTTCCTATCGGGCTGTCCCTACTAGGATGGGAGCTTCTTGGAGACAGACAGTGACTTTCTTCCACGTCCCCTGTGTCCTCGGCACCTTGAGCAGTGCCTGGCATAAAGGAGGCCCTCACTCTCTGTGAGTCAGGCACAGAATCGAGATAAGCCAACGTGGTCCCTGCCCTCTAAGTGCCTACGTTGTGGGAGAATGACTAGAAAGATCCTAGGACAAAGTTTGGGGGAAGAAGAAGGAGCCCATATGAGCCAGTACAACCCAGGACTTCCCAGGAATTACCAGGTTGGTGCGATGGCCTTGATTAAGATTTTTACTCCCTGGCATTTGGCTGGGGGGTCTACCATGGGGAAATGGATGGTTCTGGTGAACTGTACCCAGCAGAGGAGGCTGCACAGTTGGGAAGGGAGGTGGGTCAGCTAAGGACCCCATCAAAGCAGCTCTCCAGCCCCCTGCGTCCAGGTGGGCTGCGTGTGATCAAGAGCGTCTCCCGTTTCGACATCTCCAGGGAAGACCCCCATACCCACACACACATATAACTTGCCACTCTGAGGACAGAATCTGCACCTTTATCTCAGAAGCGCCGTGCCTGGCACTCAAGAGGCTCCCAATAATTGACTATGGAACAAATAAAGTTAAGTCTGTTTCAGTTTGTGTAACTGGGAAACTCTTGGAGGTAATCACAGCTCAGTTTGCTACCCACAGTTTTGGGTTTCTGGTTCTCTACTGTGATGGAAAGCAAACTGTACATCAATCACTGACGTTTATTGAGTGATTGTTATGTGCCAGGCACCACGCTGTCCCTTGTAGTATCTCATTAGACCCACAAAACAACCATATGAAACCGTTGCCATTATGAATATATCTCTTACACAGATGAGGAAAGCGGGGCACAGAAAATAACTTTCCCAAGGCTGAGGCAGGCAGTCTGACTCCCTCAGGACCAGCTGCTTGGGCAGGGAGGTGACAAAAGCCTGGCTACTCCACTTACCCTGTGCAACAAGCATTTTGACCTTTACTTGATGTTCATAACGAGATGAAACTTGAATGTGAGTTGCATTAGGAGAGGAGGAGCAGGAAGCAGAACAAAACTGTCCATCTCGTTTGAATCTAATAGGAGAAGAAACAAAGAAATTACAGTACAAAGCATCAGACCTTAGGCCGGGCGCGGTAGCTCACGCCTGTAATCCCAGCACTTTGGGTGGCCGAGACAGTCAGATCACCTGAGGTCAGGAGCTCAAGGCTAGCCTGACCAACGTGGTGAAATCCTATTTATACAAAAATACAAAAATTAGCCAGGTGTGGTGACACGTGCCTGTAATTGCAGCTACTTGGGAGGCTGAGGCAGGAGAATCGCTTGAACCCAGGAGGCAGAGGTTGCAGTGAGCCGAGATCACGCCACTGCACTCCAGCCCGGGCGACAGAGTGAGACCCTGTCTCAAAAACCAAAAACAAACAACAATAACAAAAAAACAAAGCATCATATCTTGTATATAGTAAGCACGCAATAAATGGTAACAAAGGATCACTACTTTGACATTTTAAAATAGCGACCGATGTGCTGGGTCCTTTTTCCTGGGCCGTTCCTCGTTTCATGGTTCTCCTTGGGTGGGGTCCATGTTTTCCTGGCTCTCCATGGCTCACCTGGAGCTAGCATCACAGGAGGTGCTCAGGAGACTCTTCGTGACTGAAGAGTTAAACAAGTGCTCGAGATAAGTGATTATGGTGATGACTGGATAAGTTGTAATTAAATTTTTTTTTTTGAGATGGAGTCTTGCTCTGTTGCCCAGGCTGGAGTGCAATGGCGCAATCTCAGCTCACTGCAACCTCGACTCCTGGGTTCAAGTGATTCTCCTGCCTCAGCCTCCCAAGTAGCTGGGATTACAGGTGCGTGCCACCACACCTGGCTAATTTTTTAATTTTTAGTAGAGACGGGGTTTCACCATGTTGGTCAGGCTGATTTCGAACTCCTGACTTCAGGTGATCCGCCCGACTTGGTCTCCCAAAGTGCTGGGATTACAGGCATGAGCCACCGCGCCCGGCCTAATTAAAAATGTTTTAAAGTTGAATTCATTCATTTTATTTACAAGTGTCTCTTTTGGGAATTCTGGGGAGGGAGAACAAGAGGGGCTTTTTCCCAAACTCTGAGTTTGGTTCCCAAATGCCATCTGGTTGGTGAACTTCTTCCACCCCCGAATTCTGTCATTCTTTTAGCAAAGTCCATAATTCTTTGTTTCTGACTAAATATATAATACATGGGTTTTTTTTTTTTTTGTAGAAAATTCAGAAAATACACATAAACAGGAAGAAGCAAATTTAAATCATCTGTAATCCCATCACCCGTGGCTAATGTTCTGGTTGATGTTTCAGTGTGTTTCCTTCTAGTCTGGGATTTTTGTTTGGTTGGTTTTTGATCTTGGCTTTGTTTAGTTGTATAAAATCAGAATCACACGGAACATACTGGACTGTGGGTTTTTTTTTTTTTTTAGCCTGACATGTGTATGTAGCATGAACATTTCCTCACCTCATTAAACGTTCTTCTCCAACATGATTTTTAATGGCTGTATTGTAGAGTTTGATCATAATTTACTTCCACAGCCCTTCACTATTGGAAATTTTGGACATCAAACTTGTTTCCGATTCTTTTCATTATTATAAATAACTCTAATGAATATCTTTGTCCGTAAATAATCATGCACGTTCCTTAAAGTGGCATTGTTGAGTCGAAGAGTGTGCCTACGTTTGAAAGCTGTTCGTACCCATCGCCAGATCGCCTCCTCCCGGGGAGGCTGTGTTCACCCGCCCTTCCCCGGCCACATCTCCCGTATGCTCTCCAACCTTTGGGGCTCCTTTTTTTAAAACCCCTGCTAATTTAATGGGTGAAAGAGTCTATGATTCTAGTAATGAATCCTTATTAGAACTGTGCTGGCCACAAGCAGGGCCGTTTCAAGGTTTGAGCGGCCTTGCTGAGATCCATAGCCTCGGGCAGGGATGGAGAGAAAGGCAGTCTCAGGAGTGGCCGCCCAGAGCAAGGCACGCTGCCGGGTCCTCGGAGGCCTCCAGGACAGCTCCTGAGCTCAGGCTCCTTAGGCATCTGTTAGCCGATGGGAGAGAAGGGTGGGTCTGTCTCTGTCCTTCAATCTCAACAGAGATGAGCCCCCCACCTCTTCCTACCCCCTTCACCCACACCTTCCAGAAACCTCTCTCGACAGAAGAGCCTTGGGGATGCCTATGCCATAAATACTACCTGTTTTCCGAGCTCAGGATCCACACTTTGTACCTGCTTCCATTTTCCCTGTCCTACCCCCCAACTCAGCTCCACGCAGGGGACAGGCTGCTTTGCTCTGCAGCTCAACGCCTCCTTTCCTAGTTTGTTCTAATTGATTTACTTTTTCCGGGGTATTTATGTTTACCTCTGCCTGGTAACTAGAAGAATGGCAGGTGACTAATATTTTCCTTTTAGGAAACAGTCCCTGGTCCCAGGGTCTCTGACCTCTACGGGCCCTTGCAGCTTTAGCATTCTCTGAACGATCTACCTTTTTTAGAAAAAATAGCTTTAAATTTCTAGGGAAAAAAAAGGAGGGCAATTCATGTTCACTGCAAACAATTCAGGAAACCCAGCAAAATACAAAGATAGGTATAATGCAGATAATTAAAAAAAAAAAAAGCACCCCATCTGAGAGCCAGGTATTTGGGTGGGAATTGAACTTAAGAATTTAAAGAATGAATTGAATGAAACCCTCCAGATACCTCTTTTTGAGCCCCCCTCAGCAGCCTGCCTGGGAGATGTGTGTGGATAGGTGTGTCACTCACGCCAAGTTGTGAGGTGTGTGAGTGTGATTTTCTCTGTGTGGGAGGGAGTGTGTGTGGGCACCGGTGCAGGTGCAGGACTGCACCCCCTTTAAAGAAGCCTTCTGATCGGCCGGGCGCGGTGGCTCACACCTGTAATCCCAGCACTTTGGGAGGCCAAGGTGGGCAGATCACAAGGTCAGGAGTTCGAGACCAGCCTGGCCAACATGGTGAAACACCGTCTCTACTAAAAATACAAAAAAAAATTAGCCAGGGGTGGTGGCCTACGCCAGCAATCCTAGCTACCCAAGAGGCCAAGGCAGGAGAATTGCTTGAACCTGAGAGGTGGAGGTTGCGGTGAGCTGAGATTGCGCCACTGCACTCCAGCCTGGGCAACAGAGCCAGACTCCGTCTCAGGAAAAAAAAAAAAGAAGGGTCCTGGTCTGCGTAGGTACGGCTGCGCTGTATTTGCACACGGGAAGACTGCTCCTGCTGTCAACAGCCACCCAAATACACAGCAGTCCAGCCAGGTGAGGGGCTGGGCTGGCGCTGACATCACCTCTTACTCAAAGATCCCTGAGCCAACACCTTAACCCCTCCCATGCCTGCCAGGGTGGAGCAGGCCTGGCCCCCGGGCCCCGTGGAACAGGGAAAACCGAGTGATGGAAAACTCGGTGGACCAGCCTCCCCACGGTCCTCAGAGCCCAGCCACACTCCCACAGCCGTGTGGTCCCTGCCACGTGCCACGTGGGCCCACACAGCCGCTGCCCCTTCCTCCTCGCCCCCACCTCTCCCAGATCTGAGAGCAGAGGCCAAACGGACTAGTCATGCTGGTGCTTTGTCTCGGGATGCGATCCCGCCCGAGGCTGCCGTGGGGAACCTGCCCTGGGACTCCGGAAGTGGCCGTGCTTCCTCCCGACGGGCACTCGTGTGGGCGCCGGCTGCCACCCAGGGCATGGCGTCATGCGGAGGGTGGGGCTGGCCATGGAGGCAAGGAAGAGCTGTTTTGCTGATGAGCTACCCTCTTGTCACACGGGGCTGGAGTGCCAGGTCGGTGGATGTGGGTGGGGGAGGACTGCTCTGCTGTGCCAAGCTGGCCCTGGCACGGATGTGAGCGACAGTCCTGCCTGCCTGTCCCCACTCCCCTCACATAGCCACACACCCTCTGCTGCAGCCACACGGAGCTCCAAGCTACCCTGCTTGCTCCCAGCTCCAGGCCTTTGTCTAGACGGTTCCTTCTGCTCTAAGGCCTTTCCCCCTCCCACTTACCCATTAAGACCAAAACAGGTAGCACCTCCTCTGGGGAGCCCTCCATGATGTTTCCCTCCCCTAATTCGTGTTAGACACCTCTGTCTGTGCCCCCATAGCCCTCTTGTTTTCTCTGTCAGAGCGTGTATCATAATTGTCTTCTCCCTAAACCCTCCCATTAGACGGGGTGTGTGTGTGTGTGTGTGTGGTTTTAAATTCCAGCACTTTGGGAGGCCGAGGCGGGCGGATCACGAGGTCAGGAGATCAAGACCATCCTGGCCAACATGGTGAAACCCTGTCTGTACGAAAAATTAGTCGGGCGTGGCGGCGTGCCTGTAATCCCAGCTACTCAAGAGGCTGAGGCAGGAGAATCGCTTGAACCTGGGAGCCAGAGGCCGCAGTGAGCCGAGATCGCGCCACTGCACTGCGGCCTGGGCAATGGAGAGAGACTCCGGCTCAAAAAAAACAAAAACAAAAACAAAAATTCTATTTAAGTTGTTGCTGTATTTCTGTTTTGGTTTTTGTTTTTTTTTTGAGACGGAGTCTCACTCTGTCGCCTAGGCTGGAGTGCAGTGGCACGATCTTGGCTCAATGCAACCTCTACCTCCCGGGTTCAAGCAATTCTCCTGCCTCAGCCTCCGGAGTAGCTGGGACTACAGGCGCGCCGCCACCACGCCTGGCTCATTTTTGTATTTTCAGTCGAGACCGGGTTTTGCCATGTTGACCAGGCTGGTCAAACTCCTGACCTCAGGTGATCCTCCCTCCTCAGCCTCCCAAAGTGTTGGGATTACAGGCGTGAGCCATCGTGCCTGGCCTAAATCATCGCTGTGGTTCTAAATTAGGTCACGTGGATTCAAATCCAGCTCTGCTACTTACCAGCAGTTTAACTTTGGGCCAACCTCTCTCAGCCTCAGTGTCCCCATCTGTAAAATGGTAACAAAACCAGGATCTGCCTTGCAGTATTGTCAGAAGAATTAATTGAGATAATTCCTGCAGGGCACTTAGGCTGGATTCACACATAATGACTGCTGTTATGGCTATTTCCAGCATCTAGCAGAGAGCTTAGGAAATGACAAGTGAACGAATAGCGTCCCCGTGCTTGATGTGTGCGCGTGTTGGGGGATGTGTGGCGTATGCCAGGGCATGGGGGGGGGCAGGAAACCAGCACGTTCAGGAGGCAGGTCCCGTATGGATGTGTGTGTCCACTCTGAAGGGTAATGGGCTGGTTATTTATGGTCGGGGCTTTAAAAAAAAGAAAAAAGACAAACCAGTGTTCAGTAATGACAAAGTAATTACCTTTTTATTATTTTTTCAATAGGATTCAGAGGAGTGCCGGCCTTGGCTGTGGCTTGGCTCTGAACCTCTGTGCTGTTCCTGGGCTGTCTCCATGCCCACTGCCCTGCCAGGGAAGAGGCTGGGTGGGAGAGGTCCGAGTCGTGCCCCTCAACATGGAAGGGGTCAGGGACCAGGGAGTGGGGCCGCCCAGTTTACAAAACAAGAACCCCAGGCTGGGCACCGTGGTTCATGCCTGTAATCCCAGCACGTGGGGAGGCCGAGGTAGGTGGATCACCTGAGGTAAAGAGTTCGAGACCAGCCTGGCCAACATGGCGAAACCATGTTGTCTCTAGTAAAAATTTAAAAAATTAGCTGGGCGTGGTGACGGGCGCCTGTAATCCCAGCTACTTGGGAAGCTAAGGCAGGAGTATTGCTTGAACCCAGGTGGAAGTTGCAGTAAGCCAGATCACACCACTGCACTCCAGCCTGGGTGGCAAAGAGACTCCCTCTCAAAAAACAGGGCCCCACAGTGAAGTTCTCCCAGGCCTTGGCAAATTGTCCACACAAAAGAGGCCAGACCCACAGCCTAGAACATTGAACAGAAAATGATTCAGAATAAAAAATGAAAGCGCAGCATGGCGGCGTGTGCCTGTGATCCCAGTTACTCAGGAGGCTGAGGCAGGAGAATTGCTTGAACCTGGGAAGCAGAGGTTACAGTGAGCTGAGATCACACCACTACACTCAAGCCTAGGTGGCAGAGCTAGATTCTGTTTCAAAAAAAAAAGAAAAAAGAAAAATTAAAGGCCAGAGAGAAGAAGCCACTTGCTCACCAGTGACCCCAGGGACCATGCAGAACTAGTGGCAGAATGAGAACAGAGCCTGGGTCCTCTGGCCCCAGTCAGGCCTCTTTCCCACTACACGACTGACTTGAAAATGGGGTCTGCCTGGCCCTGGCACTCTGCCTCAAATTTTGACCAGGAGGGAGGCCTGTTTGCTAGAAGGTAATTTTTTTCAGAGGCCTTCAAGGAATTGTTGAAGACATCATTTTAAGGCTGCAGGACTCCCAGGTGTTAACTAGACTATACTGTGATCGGTGTTAGCTATCTCACAAGTGGCCACCCAAGGTGACCTTTTCCACTGACCAGGAAGGGAATGAAATCAGCTTTAGCCTCTTACGCATCCATCCATCCATCCATCCAATAATTCATCCATCCACTCACCTAGTCTTTAATCTATCCATGTATTCATCCATCTATCCATTTATCTATGCTTCCATTTTCCCATCCATCCATCCATCTGTCCATCTATCCATCCTTTCACCCATCTACCCACCAATTCATCCAACCATCCATTCAGCCAGCTTCTGTCCTTCCACTCATCCATCCACTAATGTCCTTCCATTCATCCATCCACTAATCCATCCATCCGTCCACCCAACCTTTCCTCCATCCATCCATCCATCTACCTTTGCACCCATCCACCCACCAAGTCACCCATGCATCCTTCCATCCTTTCACCTATCCCCCTACCAATTCATCCATCCATCCATCCAGTCAGCCAGCTTCCATCCTTCCATTCATCCATCCATTAATCCATCCATCCATCTATCCACCCAACCTTTCATCCATCTATCCGTCTATCTGCCCTTCCACCCATCCCCCCACCAATTCATCCATCCATCCCCCCACCAGTTCATTCATTCACTTGTCCATCCATCCATCCATCCATCCATCCATCCATCCATCCATCCATATATCTAACAAACATTTGATGAGTGCCCCCATGTGCCTGGCATCTTGCTAGGATCTGAAGGTCTGGGGATGCTGAGATGCACAAAACAAAAAATTGGAACAGCCGGTGAAGAAAATTCAGTGCATGGTAGATGTCTCAAAGACATCTAGAGGTAAGTGTAGGTAGATGAAAGCTGACTTGACAGGGAGCCAAGCCCCCTGGCTTCCAGGCCAAGCCCTGTCATTAACTTGCTGGAGAGTCTTAGATATGTCCCTTCCATGTTCTCTTTGCTGCGGTTTCTTCCTCTATCACTTGAGAAGGTTGGACTAGCTCAGAGGCAAGCAGACATTGTCTAAAGATCTGCTGGATGAGGAGTATTTTGAGTGGGAGGTTATACAGTGCCAAGGGGACAGGGGACAGGGAACAGGAGTTTCTTTGGTTTTCAGTGAGAGGACCAAAAGATTTTGGAAGAAAAAGAAGGAAGAAATGAAGTGTGGGGGGGTCTGTCCCAGCTCCACGCTGCTGCAGATCTTCAAACCATCGCTCTGCTCTTCCCTCCCCTGTCAGTCTCCGGAGCTGGGGGTCTGATTCCAGGTAACTGACAAGGCCCCTGGCCCTCATCCTCCCTTGCCCACCTCCCAGCCCCTGCCTGCCTGCAGCTGTGATAACCCACACGTAGCACTTTACCCTCTGGAATTTATTTTAAGGTCTTGGCTTGTTTATTTATTTTATTTAGAGATTTCTCGGTGCTTTGTGGGGAGGAAAATTCGAATGGGGTGATTATGAAATACTATTTCACCTCGCTGTTCATTCACAACAAACAAAGAGAAATGATTGATGATTAAAAATGCATTCTCTCTGCTTGTTTTCTTTTGTTTTACCATTATGGAAATATTATAAATACTGAATACTAATCTGGACCTGCGGGGACCTCACAGACCTTCCAGAAACCAAGTCTCCTGTTCTTCCTTGGGGCAACCTCATGCTGTCCTCTGGGGCCCCGAACGAGGGCTCAAACCCTCTCTACACCCTTGCCATTGCCCTGGTCCCAGGCCAGATGTCCCCGTCACCCTGGGCAGCTTCCCTGGACTGGGACAAGAGTCTCCTTACCTCCTTGTCCAGGTTCCCTGTTCAGCAGAGCCTAGTCAAGGAGAACAGGGACACGAATATTAAGAGCATTTGCTTAGTCCCAAAGTCACCGTCTGTGGAGTTTTCCTCCCAAAGTCAGGCTGCCCGAGCCCAATACCCTGCTCCACTACTTCCTGGCTGTGTGACCTTGGGCACCTTGCTTGACCTCTCTGGGCTTCTGTTTCTTCCTCTGTAAGATGGGAGTGAAAATGATGCCCACCTCATAGGCTTGCTTTAAGGATTAAATGGAATCATAACATCTCATCACAGGGCCTAGCGAACAAAAGTGCTCAGATAATGCTGGCTCCTATCCTGAGTCATACACCCTCTCGCTTTCCTGGGTCTCAGTTCCTCCCTCTGGAAGGTGAGAGCTATGTTGGCTGCCTCTGAGTTCCCCCCAGCTCCGGTGGGGCGGAATGGGGATGTCCTCACGCACTGTGACTCTCACGGAGACCTTGTTCTCCCTCCCGGAACGCAGCCCGAGCTTGCCTCGTCCAGAGTCCTGGGCCTCCTTCTTGGATTCTACATTCTACCGTCTCCTTCTGAGCCATAAAACTGGTGCTTGTCCATTTATTCTCATCACAAACAAATAAATAAGAGTCAAGGGGCCCGATCCAATTGCCAAGTGTTACACTGAGTCCGGATAAACAGCGAGTCCTGCAGTGTCCGCGTTCTTTTATCTTTCACTTTATTTAACCAAATTAACCGCTGTCCGTGTCCCCTGCGTGTAAGTGTCTCTCTCTGTCATATAAAATACAATCACGCTTGCTTGCTACATGTTTCAGATACTTTATCATTAACATCAATTCCAGCCAAATTAGGAGTTTCTCCCAACATAATTGCCCTTCCCATTATCCAGCACTTTATTTTTTCAAAGCACTTTCCGACCATTAATTAGTTAACCCTTAGGACGCCCCAGAGCCGAAGCTCAATGTCACTCTCCCCGCCTCCTAGCTGGAAAGAGGGGATGGGGAGGGGTCAGGTGGTTTGTTGGAAGTCACCCTGGATGTGGGAGCTGGGGGCTAGGGTGGGACCTTGGAAATCTTTCCCTCCAGCCTCAGTTCCTGGCCTGGGCTGCCCCTGACTTTAATCTGATCTGAGGTAGGTGGGGGTCCTCCACACCTTTAAATTTGGTCTGAGCTGGCAGGGGTCCCCGACACTTTAAATCCCCTAGATCTTGACTCTCACCATGGTTCACCAAACGAAAGAGGGAGCAGAATAAAAGACTGGCTGGATGGCCTGGTGCAGTGTCTGACGCCTATAATCCTAGTACTTTGGGAGACCAAGGTAGGCGGATCACCAGTTCAGGAGTTTGAGACCAGCCTGGCCAACTCCTGAAATGGGGTGAAACCCCATCTCTACTAAAGATACAAAAAATTAGCTGGGCATGGTGGCAGATGCCTGTATTCTCAGCTACTCAGGAGGCTGAGGCAGGAGAATCGCTTGAACCTGGAAGGTGGAGGTTGCAGTGAGCCGAGATCACGCCATTGCACTCCAGTCTGGGCAACAGGGTGAGACTCTGTCTCAAAAAAAAAAAAAAGATTGGCTGGATGGCGTACTGCCTTTGCTGGGCAAAGGAAGACCAAGATACCCATCAGCCAAAGAGACAAGCAGGTGCCATGTCAGATGCCCCCACCATCCACAAGCACCCGTGGAGTGCCTGAGAGGTGCCATGTGTCATGACCTCCCTCCTCCAGAATGTCATTAAGCAAAGTGCCTTTGGTGTGACGGTTATGGTTACCAACAACAAGGTAAGGGAAGACTTGGGAGTTGTCTGGAAAATGGAGTCTCTCAGGTGCCATTCCAGAAGTGGTTGGGACCTAATTCCCTCTACAATTCTGCCAACACCATTCCCTTGCCAGGCTAGGTCCAGCCACGGTCTTAGTGGGTCCTGAGCTAGGTGGACAAGTTAAACTTTGGAGCAGACGGCCTGGGAAGATTCAAGGGGAGCCATCTGGGGAAACAGAATGATTCATTTCTTGGCCATGGTTCTGGCTTATAAAGATGAACTCTGCCTGCGGCTGCTAGGGATACACTGTCGAACCACCAATATTTTACATTTACGGCCTCTTCAGAGTCCTAACTTCTGTAATGATTTTTTTTTTTCCTTAAAATACACAAGCTGGCTCCCACAGGGACATTGCCAGGAACCGTCAGAGAGGTTGTCCAAGAGGCTCGTTAACGGGAGCAGGGTGGGTTTTTTGCAAGTTCTTCAGTTTCAGCAGTTCACCCTCCTACCAGCTGCCTGGAGGTTGTGGCCACCCGAGCTAAGGCAGCCTTGCAGATAGAACACCGGCTACCAGCCCGGGAACACCCCCCGTCTCCCTCCACTCTTCCCATGCTACCATTCTGTGTGAAATCAGACTGCGGGGAGCTTTTTCAACCCAAGGACTAGACCCACCAGGGCAACAGCCCCGAGCTGACCTTGTAGTCTCCGTAGTCAGACACGCTGGGGTCTGAATCCCAGCTCCACCACTTAGTAGCCGTTTGACCTTGGCCAAGGTGACCTCTCCAAGCCTCAGTCTGTCCACTGGAAGATGCAGCTGTTGAGAGGGCTGAGTGAGACTGAGCACCTGAAGGTCTTAGCATGGCGCCATGCCCATAGCGAGTGCTCAGCGTACCTGAGCTATCATTTTGGTCAAGGAGCAGATTGTAGGTGTTACTGTGAGTTTCATTCTTCCAACCTTCTGCTTTCATTTCGTCTTCATCTCAACTCTTTGAGACTCTGGGTCTGAAGATGCAGGGT
>PVKP010018922.1:0-43423 GCA_004027715.1 Plecturocebus donacophilus | reverse complement strand
TAGATACATATTTATATAACCAATTGATTGGTATTATATATAGAGAGAGAGATATATAGATATAGATATCAGTTGTTCCAGAATTATTTTGTTAAAAGACCATCCTTTCCTCATTAAATTACCATATATATGGTAATTTATATATGGAATTTTAATTCATCCTCCAGTGATGAATTAAAATTCCTTTTGTTTCATATTCTCAAGAGCATTTGATGTTGTCATATATATGTGTCTGTTCCTGAACTCTGCTATGTCATTGATTCTTATGCCAATTTCACATTATATATATAAAACTAATTGATTTGTGACAAAGATGCTATGGTAATTAATGAGGAAAGGATGGTCTTTTCACAAAATAATTCTGGAACAACTAATATCTATATGGAAAAAATAATCAGTAATACCTTATATCTACTAATTTGAAATAGAGCATAGAAATTAAAACTATCCAATTTCTAGAAGAGAACAGAGAAAAAGCAGCCCTGTAGTAGATAAAAGATTACTTGCATATGACCAAAAAAATGCAAAGTGTAAAAAGAAAATTTTATTGAGGAAATGGGACTTTATCAAACTTAAAGGAATTTGTACTTCCAAGGATGACATTTAGAAAATGAAATGCAAATAAAAAACTGGAGGAAAATATTTTCAAAATACGTTCCTCATAGATACATTGCATTCAGACCATATAAAAAACACTTTATACAGTTTTTTTGTATATTGGAAGATAAACAACCCAATTAAAAATTAGCAAAATATTAGAACAGACATTTCACAACACAAAACATGATACAAGAATGACAAATAAGAACACAGAGACATACTGGCATCATTACACTTCAGGGTTCTTCTCAATAATTTTAGTTTTTCTACTGAAAGTTTCCATTTTTTTACTTATATTTCCTTTAATTGAGTATATTTATAGTATCTGATTTTAGCTCTTTTCTATTAATTCCAACATCTGAATCATCTAAAAATTAATTTCTGTTGATTGTCTCTTTTTCTTGAGACTGGGCCACATTTTCCTGGTTCTTGGAATGTTGAATAACTTTGGGTGGTATCCTGATGTTAAGTTGTGAAAACTCTGGATTTTGCTATATTACTCCAGTGTTTAAGTTTTTGTTTTAGTACTCATTTAATTTGTTAGATTCACATTGCAACATCTGTCACTTGAGTAGCAACTCAATCCTCAGTTCAGTATTTGGTTACTGTTTTTGTTTTGTTTTGTTTTTAATCTTTAGCTGGGAAGTACTGAATCTGTTCCATACTCACATGATTCAGGGATAAAGTGGAGATTTGTACGTATATTATACCTAGAAATTTGGACTATTCCAGCATCTCTGTTCTTGTCAACATTCTTCTTTTGCTTTCCATTTCAGGACATTGCCTCAAACTCTATACTCTACTTTAGGAAAACTGTAATTTTTCTGAGTGTTTGCCCCTGGCAGTATTGTGTGCAATCTGCTCTCAAGCTAAAAGGCATTGAATGTGCCATTCCTTCTTCTAAGTGTTGATTCCCTTTTAAAATATGCCTGCTTTGTTAACATGCTAGTGCTTTCTGTTTTTGGTTGTTTTCCCCCTACAGGCGATGTTATGTGGGGGATGGTAAGATCTAGTAAAAGCCTACTCAACAGTACTGAAAACTTATACTTCAGTAGTTTCTTATAATGTTAAGCATATGTCTACTATTAGACCCAGAAATTTCACTCTTGGTAATGTTACTAAAAGAAACAACAACATATCCACACACAAAAAATCTTATTTAAAAGTTCATAACAACCTTATTACTAACAAGCAGAAACTGAAAATAACTCAAAATGTCCACTAATTAGAAAATGGATATACAAAATATTGTATATCCATACAACGAAATACTACTGAACCGTAAAAAGGAATAAACTGCCAATAACTTACAAAATAAAGGATACATCTCAAAAGTAATGTGTGTGCAAAAGAAACCAGATGTAGAATAGCATACATTGTCTGAATCCTTTTATAGGAATTCCAAGAATATGCAAAGTAAATCCACAGAGAAACAAAATCGAAAGTGTAGTTACCTCTATGGGTTGGGGCTGAAGGTGTAGACTGAATATCTGATCTGTGCTTTTAATTGAATGTAAATTATACTTCAACAAAGTTTTTTGAACAGAATGATACATTATGGTCCAGAAGAAGTTAATGGTAATTTTACCACCTGTTCACTGAAATAGGCATAAAATTGGAAATGGGAGACCATACTACTAAAACTCATTTTAAAATTTTAAAGCCATTTCAATGTTTCTTGGGTTTTTTTTGGTTTTTTTTTTTTGAGACAGAGTCTCATACTGTCACCCGGGCTGGAGTGCAATGGTGCAATCTCAGCTCATTGCAACCACTGCTTCCTGGGTTCATGAGATTCTCCTGCCTCAGCCTCCTTAGTAGCTGGGATTGCAGGCGCATACTACCACATCAGGCTAATTTTTTTTATTTTTTAATAGAGACAGGGTTTCACTATGTTGACCAGGCTGATCTCCAACTCTTGACCTCAGGTGATGCACCCACGTCAGCCTCCCAAAGTGCTAGGATTACAGGAAACTTTTGAAACATTATAAAAATTTTAATAGATGTGCCTCTAGATATCCACAGAGAAAAGGTCAAGAAATGAAAAACAAAACAAAAAAAGCCCACATGCACAGAAGGTAAAAGACTTACGAGTGTCTGCTCTTCAGGGTCACACCTGCCTCTTGCATCCACACCTTTTCTATCATGGGTTGCACATGGTATCAACATTATTTGTGTATGTATAAACCTTGCTCATTGTTTCTCTAGGGGCCACTTAATTAATGCTCATCCATTTAATAAGCAAATGCCCAGCTGAGCTGTAATTTCTCATAGATTTATAAAACTAAAATGACCTTAGATGGCATGTGGTTGAGGCTCCTCATTTGCTAATAAAAATATTGAGGTTCAAAATGGTAGGGAGATGTACCCAAGGTCACACAAGCAAGTGACAGCAGATATGGGTCCTCAGATCTGACGTGCAGTCTGGTGCTCTTTACACGATGAAGTACAACCTCCTCAATGGCTCACCTACTTTTTGACTCTCTGGAGAGAAGGTTTTATTACTTCCTATATACAAGTAGACCTTTCTCTAATCAGTAGAAATACATTTATTCTGATGGTTTTCTGAGAAACTGTCCCTGAGAAAAGTATATGGTTGTTTATATACATAATCTTCTGGGCCAAAGAGATACAAATCAAGAATTTAGCCTGAAGATAGGACAAATAATTGTGAAAATCAATATCGGCAGCTCTTTCTATATCTGTGGTTTACTTTTTGGAGTCCAGTACTGTATTAGTGAAGCCTTCTTTAGTTGCAAATGACAGGAATACAAATACAGCAAGCTTAGAAAAGAGACGAAAATCTATTGGTTTGAAAATGGTATTTTTACCTTAAGATGTAGCAGGATCCACATAGTCTTTCAGGGGCTCTTTCTCCATCTCTCAGCATTGCTTCTCTACATGGAAGGAAAGATAGTCACTGAAAACTCTATACCTATATCCATCTGATTCATTATTGTTCATATGACACATCTCATGAAAAAAGAAAACGCTGACTGGAAATATTTGGGACATATGACCACCCTGGATCAATCACTATACATGAGGAGAACATGTTCTATTACAGACTTAGCCAGGGTCACATGTCCACCTCTAAGAAAGAGAAGAGAGGCACACATTTTACTAGCACATGGGGAATCATAATATGAAAAAGATGGTTCCTCTAAGGAAGGGATGCTTTGCTGAGAAAAAAACAAGTTCACTTCGACACAAAGACTCCCTCATTCAACTAGAAGCCTAAACACATGCGATCCCCTCCTAAAGCTGTTTGACATACCAGGGCACTGACTCCTGCAAACTATATTTCTTAGGCTGCTTTGTCAACTGACTTCCTTCTAGGTTCACCCAATGACAGGATTTTGAAATACAGGTTGAAGGAGAGCCACAGTATTTCTTTTCACTCTCAGCTTTTGAAGGCACATCCAGCATTATCTGTCTCCAAGTAGGCATCTCCACTGTGGTTTCAGTTCCCTTAAAGCAGCTTGGGTCCTCACTCCTGGTAAACCCTCTTCTCTAGCACTCCCCAGCCTGAGAATGGTATAACTTTCTTACTAGTAAGTATCATCATGTTGCCTCATCATCCCCTATTTGGCTTTTTAGTCGTTTGAACCCTTTTTAATTGGTTCCCCATTAAAGTTTCTCTATTGAATTATAACATACAGATATGATTTTCCTGACAGAACTCTAAGACGTGTGTTGAGAGGAGGCAATTTCTCCCAAATAAGGACCAGGTTCCCCAAAGAGAAAAATCACTAGAGTTTGGCTGACTCAGCTAATCTTAAAGTGGAGGGAAAAAAACCTGAGGAACACCGTACTTTAAAGGATTGGAGAGAAAATCTTTTTTTTTTTAACAGCTGTTTTTTAGAGACAGGGTCTCACTCTGTCATCCAGGCTGTAGTGCAGTGGTGTAATCATAAATCACTGCACCGTCAAACTTCTGGCTTCAAGCGATCCTCCCTCCTAAGCTGCTGTGATTACAGGTGTGAGCCACTGCTTCTGGCCCTGGAAAATTACTCTCAATGAGCACGTGCACCTGCATGCCAGGTCATGAATTTCAGCTGTTAACACTCTGGTAGGATGCCTACTCCTTTCTCCCATCCACTTACTGTCTATGATTTCCTAGTTTCCTAAGACCTTCTTCTCAATCAGGCCATCTTCCAAGGAGGAGCATTGACTCCTCCAAGCTCCCAGCTCCTGGGTGTGCCTGGATACTTCCATCCTCACTGCAAGCGTCACTGGCACAGGGTATGAAGCCGAACGGGGCGGGGGGGGGGGGGCAGGACACAGAGCACCAGGTGTGACTGGGGAGGCCAGGCTTTCACAGCTTTCTCTGTGATGGTTTCTAATCCCTGCAGGCTCCCAGCATTGTGTCTCTTTTTCCATCTGAAAATGGAGGAAATTAGACCAACTGCCTAAAAAATCAACTCTCATGTTCTAGGTTCTAAGATTCTATGGTTAATTTAAGTGACAGAAACACATTATGGCTGCTGTTTCATCAGCACTGTGAAGACTGTACAAGCCACACCTCAGTATCTTGGCTGACCTTAAAAACACCTCGTCAGTACTTGATATAGACAAAGTAATTCTAAGTTGCATCTTACTTTTCTTACTTAGAACAAAAAGCTGATTTTGATTATGCTATCTGATTATGAGGATTCCATGGTAAAGAATCATTTGTTTTCTCAGTTGGTCATTTCACTTTCAGAAATATTTAAGAGGTAATTATTTTTTTAATGGTAATATTTCAAGGTCAATATTTTCTCTACTAATTCATTGTATTTGTATCATTCTTCAAAGATCCTTCATAATCATTATCTTAAGAGCTGGACTGTCATTTTTAGTCCTCATATGACACACTGAGGGTTAGATTAAGTGAACTGTTTCTAGAGCATACGTCTGGGTCTAGAATGTAATAACCATAAAGGGAGGGGATCTTTGTTCTGAGGGTTGAGGGAAAGGTCTGTTTTATTCACTGATGTTTATAATGCTTAGAAGAGTGCCTGACACATAGTAGGTGTCAATGAACATTCGTTGACTCAATAAATGAGTGAATCTAATTAGTGACAGAGCTGGATCTAGCATTCTCTAAAATGCTCGGCCATTGCTCCTTTAGTGCCGTCAAGAGTTGTTCTGTGTTCTCAAGAGCCCCACATTTCCTTTGTCGTTTCTGGATGCACCTGTGGTTGGGTTTGTGAGGCGAGGCCAGTGAGCTTTCCTGGTGAGGGTCCACTGGCACCTCCGCCTCACAGCGACACAGAGGAGGAAAGCAGGGTGTCTGTGGGGGTTGCTCCCGAGAGACTAAAGCTGCTGCCCCCGATTTCCCAAGGACGCCAGTGAGGAAGGCCCGTCGGTCCCGCCACCCGGGCACTGGCCTCACTTTGTCGCGGGAAGGGACCCGGCCTCTGGAGAGAAGGCCCTGGCCGCGGCTGGGCGGGGCTCTCGGGGGCTCCTACCTCGCGGTCCCCGCCTGGCGGCGGACGGCTGCAGCAGGAGGCGGGGCGGCCGCGCTCCCTCTCCCGAGCACTGCGGCGCTGGCAGCGCCAGCCCGGCCGCGGCCGCCCACGGGCTCGCAGAATCGGGCGGGACCTGCGCGGGGCGGGGCGGAAGGGCCGGGGCGGGGCGGGGCGGGGCGGCTGCTCGGGGAGCCGGGCGGGGGCGCCGCGCTCAGACTGGGGCGGGCGCTCGGGCTGCGCGGGCTCTGGGCAGCAGCAGCAGCAGCAGCAGCATCCTCTCTTCCTTTACTTCCCTTCCGCTTCTTTCTCTTCCTTCTCCTTCTTTTCCCCCCTCCCCTTTCTTCCCCTAACCCGTCCACCCCTCTGCTTCTTCTCCGGAGGGCGCTAAGTCCGTCAGCGGTGGCAGTCGCGACCGCGGGTGCATCCAGTTTCTGCGCCCAGGTAAGAGACGGTCCCCACCTCTGGCTCTATGTAGGGTGCCTCTCCTTCTTCCTCGGGCTCTGCATAGAAAGAGGTGGGAGTGGGGAGGGGTTGTGTCTCGTCCTCGGGGTCTCGGAGCTGGCATTCTGGGAGTTGGTCGAGCTGGCCAGCCGTGCACCTGGCAGAAGCTTCGGGCCTGGCCTCTCCAGGTGTCAATTCGGAGCAGGGGGCCGGGGGCTGCTGGTACCTGAGCCCTGGCTTCGTACAAGAGCGAGTGACCTTGTTAGGTACCACTTTGAAACGACTGAAAACTCATCTCAGGTTAGAGTAGTGTATCGACAGCCAGTATTACCTGAGCTGTGGAAAGAAGGGAAGTGGATTCTACAAAAATAGTGGAAAAAAGGAATTCGAGGTAGGGGACTTTTTGTTTTGTTCTGTTCATCCAGCTGCAGAGAACTGCACACTGGCCAGTGAGTGAGGGAAACCTTGCCCATTTCAAGTCATGTTTCCCTGTAATTCCTCCAGAAACAGCTGGGAGAGGAGAACTGATATTTATAATTTTAGGAAAATGAAAAATCAATGTCTGGTGGTGTTGGAGGGCAGGGCACGAAGAAATGAGTCTGGTAAAGCTTCCACACAGTCGTTTTTCTTTTTAAACGATGGGGGTGGACATCTGAATCTACAGTACATCTATTCTTTTCTTCTTTTTCTTTTTAAAAGGCTTTTTTGGTGGGGAGAGAGGGACGGCAGTGCTGGCTGCCATCCTTCCCCCACCTCGTCTTTTGTTTAAGGATGGAAATTTCAAGAAAGAGTGTGTGGGGCGCTAGGAGTGGGGAGGTGTGTATTTGGGTGTGTATGGGGGGAGGGGTAGTAAAGGGGATGGAGTCAGATAAAAACATCTTTGAAAACTGGAAATTAATGTTACTCTGCTTGATTTGCATCGGGGCTTCAGGATTTCGTCAGAAAATAAAAGGCTTCCATTAGCAACAAGCCCGTTTGTGACAATTGCTGTGTGCCATCTGTTATAAGCCATTAGCACAATGCTTCCAGGACATAGACTCTTTAAAATTGAGTCAATGTAAAGAGTTTTTGTTTAAATGCATAAACATACAAGTATGCACACAAATGTGTAATACACTATATACGTGTTACCAAAGGAAATAGGTACTTAAGACTAATTTTTAAAAATTATCTTTGAGGGTTTGGAAATTATGTTGTGAATAAAATCTGTAGTGCAAAACAAAAAATATTGTTGGATGATATATAATTTTGGGTGTGAGGCAAAGGGATTGATGACTGTTGGTAAGGAACTAACTTAAATGTTAAAGATGTAATTTATTTTAAAATTATCAGTCTAGAAAATGAAATGATTGCAAACTGAAATTGATGTTTGCAGCCACAGTGAGGCGATGGAGAACAAAGCCTTTTATGTGAGCCACATTATGCAAAATGTCCCATGTATGAGCTGCAGGTACCAGCCCAGTTCAAAAGCATAGTTCTTTCACTATGTCATTTCACTGTGGACAATTATGATTTTTTTGGCAGTCAAAATAGATTGAATAAATAGAATCCCTTTTAATCGTATGCCCAAGTACAGCCTTCGATCAGAATATAACACAAAACAGCCCTTTAGCTGGGCAGTAGGTGTTCGTATTTTGGTGGAAATCCTTATGAATTTGCAAATCATGGATGTTCCAAAAGCCCCAGCCCCATGCACACAAAGAATCATTTCTTCAAAAAAAGGCGTTTTTTTTCATTCAGCAGGGATTATGATATTTGTGTGTGTGAGTGTGTGTGTGTGTGTATATGTATTTGTTGATTTCCTGGTAATTTAATCTGATTATCATAGGTTTACATCTGCAGTCATGATTTGTATATTACCAGAACCATTGTGGCTTTAGGATCAGTAGTACATGCTATTTATCTGTGGCTTATTTAATTTTAATTTTTCATATTTTACAGTTTGCTACAATATTACTTAATGTCTAAAGTTTTTTCTTTTTTTAAACCATAAGTAGAAAATTGCTTAAGACACATCTGAAGATCTAAGTAATTTAAAAGTAGAACTTCCTTTTAAAAAATAATATTTTAGTTATATTAATTTTTATTTTATTTGTCTCTCTCCTCTCTTCCTCCTCCCCCACTTTTCTTATCAAATAACCTGTTTTTTTGGCTGCTTTCGTCTTCTAGTTATGTCTAGACTGCCATAGCAAGACTAGTATTCTCAACAATTTTGAATCTAGGATTGTTCATTCTCTGCAGCACCTCTCAGGATGACTTGTTTACAGTACCTTCTCAGGGAGGAGAGAGGGAAAGAATGTGCTGAAAGAGCATGACCCAGTGAAACTGGCACAGCCATTACCTCATCCTAGTAGGTACTTCAGATTCATTGAGAGAGCAGGCATCCTCTCAGTGGAAACCAAACACCAGGAGCACACCCATCTCAGGGCAAAAGGCTTTCTCTTCCCATAGCAGCCTCTACTAATGTCCTTCTGCTGAGGTTAAAGGGATATTTTCTCTTTTATGTGTTCCTTTTCAGGGATCTTGAACTTGGCCAGAAATATGTAGCCAGAAATGAAACTTGGCACAGAATCCTCTAAGCTTGAAGGAATAATTTCATTCCTTTACCCCTTTTGGTTTAAACCAGTTTGCAAATTTTCTAAATATCACAAGGGAAAAGGAAGAAAAATGTTGGTGTATTTTCTTATCACACACACATACACACACACACACATTATTTTGTATTGAATTTTACTAGCAGTTAGACAACAGACTGGACTAGCATGCTTTTCACAAATATAGTTGCACTATTGGCATTTAAAATTAAATTGTTGTTACATTTACGTATAGGACAATAGGTACATCTTCCAATGATTCATTGATGTCCATGTGAGACTGACCACATGAAACTGACTTGGTGAATTTAGTATTCAAGTTGGTAACTCTGATTATTGAATTCTTTTCAATACTTAATTTCCTCTTAACAGATTAAGATAAAGCATCTGAAATAACAGTTACAGTAGAAGATAACACCACCCCCAGATCAATACTATCCTTCTTAACGCTAAAAGTAGTCACTTTAGGTAAGTCTTTAGTAAATGCATGAACCTGAGGATAACAGTTTTGAAATAATCTCAAATTTTTTTGCCTCTGTTATAGATGAGTTAAAGATGGTAATAAACTCTTTGAGTCATATCTGATTCTCTCAGATATATTGTGTCTTTTTGCTACTTTAATTATCTCTACTATTGCCATTGTCTTTATCTACTCAATCTATATCTTTTCAGATAAGGGCTGTATTTTGATCATTTCGCCATTTTTTCCCTCCCTTCACACCATTCTTTTTAATTTGATGTTTGGATGTTAGACTTACTATTCTCTAGATATTTTGGTTTCAGTAATGTTATGCTCTTGATACAAATTTGGCCTTTACTTTTCTTTAAGGAGAGCACTTATTATCATTTATGTATTTATTTATTCATTATGAGAAACAGCTTTTGATATTCTCAATTATTGATTGCAGAAAATGATTCTAGGCACCAAAAGCAGTTAAAAGACTGGAAATCAATATGTAGTACACAAAAGGCCAAAGTCAAAGGAGAGGGTTTGTATAGAGGTTTGGGTGGATAGGTATAGAAGAAGATGTGGAAAGAAAGCAAATTCTCAGCTATTAATAGCTGTGCATATAGGGTGGAGATGAGCCTTTGTCTAAGAGGGTGAAGAAGCAAGAAATGTTTTTCTGTTTCAGCATATTTTGTCCCCATCCCTCCCCTGTCATTTCTTTGAACTAAGGCCATGATGCTTCCTTCGAAAAATTATACAGTATGCTTATTGAAAGCAGTTTTACAGTAAATTAGGTGAATTCAGAATTTTTTAATGATGTGAACACAATTAGATGAGTTTTTATGAAAAACACTTTGAGTACAATCTTTAATCTTTCCTGTTCAAGACATAAACTTTCCTTTGAATGACAGTACTTTAACTGTAATACATTTTACTTAAACATTTTAGTAAAATTCTATGGAAAGTTAGACAAAATAAATAACTCAGGATCCTCTTTCAGTCTATTGTTAAGTTTATACTGTGGAAGTTGGGGAAAGTTTTAGACAATTTGTTTTCCATTAAAAACACACACCAGAGGGGGCAAATTTCTATTTTTTTTTCTTTTTATTATGTTAATGAGCCTTTTAGAGCAAGTAATTTACTTTTAAGATCACACTCCTGGGCTTTTTTCTTTCCTTTTTGTTGTCTGCTTTCTTTCCTTTCTCCCCTTTCCCTTTACTTCTTTTCTTCTTTCCTTAGATTGCTCCTTCCTTTTAATTTGTATTGGCAAAATAATGATCTTTAGAAAATGAAATTATAGCCTGATATTCTTATGGAAATTTATTTTTCATTATATCTATATTTTTCATTTAGCGTGAGGTTTTATGCTAGTCTCCTTCTCAAGGCTCCATCTCTGTCTTGATCCTTTCTTTGAACTTTGTTTTCATATCCGCTAGGCTTCAGTAGTTCTTTCCTTATATACCAATCTTCCATAATGCCTTCTACCTCAAAAAAGCCTTTAAAAATCAGGAAGAAAAGGTACTACCCTGTTTCTCCCCATAGTTTGTATTCAAGTTTATTCAGGTTCCCTTAGGTTATAGATAGCTGCTTGCCTCAATCTGTCCTCATCAGCCACCTTTTAATTGAAGAAATTTTGCAGACAAAAATAATACATCTATACAGTGAATTCTTTTTCAAACTAAAAAATGTGGTTAGTCAACTGACTTTTGATTATTTTATGCATCAGACACTATAAAACATGGTTCAACTAGTTTTTTTTTTTTAATTTAACTAGTAAAGTTATTATGTGCCTGCCAGTCCATTGTCTTTATTTTAAGTTAGCTAGCTGATTCTACTAACGTATACCTATAAAGTGGAGTACAAACTTCTCTATGAGCAGTCAGTAAATGTTGAACTAAATTAATTTTTAGTAAAATATTCCTAATCACATTTCTCTATATAGTGTAGTCATTAGCCATCTTAATCTACCTCCAAGTGACCATTTTTCAGTGCTTGAGTATCATGAGTATATTTTATCACTTAACTGTCTAGGTCCTTTATAGTTAAAGCAAACTCATGTAAATATACAAGTCGACTCTATTTGAGACAAAACAATCATTTCAATATGAACCCTTTACATTTATTTAAGTAGTAATGGATTTTAGGTGGCTGCTGCATTGTATTATATCAATGTAAAAGTACAACATTTTGTTGTTAATGCATGACACTGAAATTCTATAATGAATTGATATGAGAAAGTGTTTATCAATTTTAGAGTGAATAATATGGTATCATTTTGATTGGTATTAAGACAATTAAATAATGCTCATCTTTGAAATTTTACTATTTTATTTGAATATTGTACCTCTCAAATTTGTAATTTAGTCTTCACTTAAGAGTTTACCTTTTTGAGCAAAATAATGTATTAAACAATAGACTGCTTATTTTTTATTGTGGTCTATATTATACACTGTATTCTTTTGGCCCACTTTGAAAAATGAGCAAAATAGTTTTTAGGATTCAGTTATTCATTCTTTTTATCTCAATAGGTCATAGAGTATAGCCAGGAAAATATTTGATTCTTTAATTTGCTACATACACTTATTTATTGTTTGAACAAAATTTGCAATCTGTAGCATACAATTTCTTTTTTTTTTTGAGACAGAGTCTCACTCTTTTGCCAGGCTGGAGTGCAGTAGTGGGATGTCGGCTCACTGCCACCACCACCTCCTGGGTTCAAGCAGTTCTCCTGCCTCAGCCTCCCAAGTAGGTGGGACTATTGGTACATGTCACCACACCCAGCTAATTTTTTTATTTTTAGTAGAGACAGGGTTTCACCATGTTGGCCAGTATAGTCTCGATCTCTTGGTCTTGTGATCTGCCTGCCTCAGCCTCCCAAAGTGCTAGGATTACAGGCATGAGCCACTGTGCCTGACCCCACAATTTCTTTACTTAGTGGATGAGAACATGGAATTATAATACCAGTAACCACTTCTCAGCCTGCTAATTTTGTCCACCTTGTGTTTCACAAGGGCTAACGTGATGATGCAGTGGTGGTATTTGTGCGTTTGTGTACAATTACTTTCTAAGATAGAGTTAGACTTTTCTATATTTGCTATTTTCATAGGTAAAATCAATTATTATGCAATCAGTTGATTCCACATGAGAAAAATTAGTATTAAATACAATTTAATAGGAAAAACAATGACCAAGTATTTATTAATGAAATCAAATTAGATAAATTTTAAAATATTACTGTATTTTTCTATTTGGATTAATATAGTCCAGATTCCATTGTTCATTATTGAAATCAAATGGTAAAGCTAAATCTTGTGTTCAAAATTAGAACATCTCCATGTTGATCAAAAAGTCCTAAGTTGAAATAGTGGCTACTTAAATTTATCTTTTAAGAATTTCAGGTGACACTGCTTTTACATGGAAAATGCACCTTATCTTAACTTAAACATCAGAAACCAGGACTGATGGAACTTTCAATAATTTTGCTGCTAAGAAAACATAAAATACTAAGCATCTACTGAAACCTGAATCTCTTAGAAAACAATCAAGTGACTGTGATCTAGGGTTTATTTAAAAGAGCTTTGGCCTCTGTATCTCAGACTAAAGTTTTGCCTTATTCAGGATGAAAATTATTATACAGCACTAAGTGGCCTTTGGTGAAACTGAGCAGTTTTTTTCATTTGTTTAAGTTCTTTTAGCTTTAAAACTCAGTCACAAATTTCATGGTTTTTTGTTTTGTTTTGTTTGTTTTTACTTTTGTCTTCAGTAGGACCATACTGAGAGTGGTCAATATCAAAATTGGCAGTATGAAACTTTGTACAATCCTGGTCATTCTTACTGCTGTATTTGGCCCCTTCTCAAATGGTATCATGAGGGTTTTAATAGGAATCTAAAGTTCTCCATTAAAAAAATGTTATTTAAAATGGATAAACTGATTTTTAATAAACTCGTTTTCTTTTGCTCCCTAACATATTTATAATTTATGTAATGGAATAGCTTTTTGTAGTCCTGTTAATTACTGACTTAGAAGGACTGTGTGTTTACATATCTGGAAATATTTAAAATGCTATTAAATGCATTCTTTTTATAATTAGTTAATTATTTTTTACATTTACAAATGAGCGTTACAAATATATTCTTTATTTCTGTGCCTCTGCCCCATCACTGAAGAGGTACCAATTCTCAAGACTTGCTACTTATATATGAATTAGAGGATGTTTGAAAGGGTAGAGAGACTGTCAAGAGCAAATGTTGTGAACCTGTGGAGTACATATAAGTAAACTGGGACAGTGAACATTTAATTGACTTTCCTTATCTAGTTAGTAGTGGAAACAGGCCTAAGACTCAGTAATTCAGGCTCAAACTCAGTGCTTGGTAAGAGGTGTCACTGAAGATGCCTCTCATTCTGACTGCCATTCCTAATTCTGATTATATTTCTGTTCTCTGAGCTAAGGGTGGAGTGAGGTGGCAGTCATACCTGCCCAACTTTGTGACTCAACTGTGACTTTCACATGCATATAAAAGAGGGAGGGGCTCGGAATTCTAGGGTCATTCCAAACAGCTACATGCCAGCTACACTACTGTAAGCATTGAGACTAAATCTGATCCAGGAAACACTTACAAAGCTACTGCTCCAGGGCCATTCCTGTGGTTTGGATCTCTCAGGATAGTAGTTTAAACTCTGGGGATGTGTGCCCAGACTTGGAAAGCCAAGGAGCTTTTCTGTGAGTTTGAACTATCCATACTGATGCCTCCAGATTGATTGAGTCTGTGTTTAAACTTGGCTCAACATATAAGAGGAATCCAACAAAAATAGGCAGGTTGAAACTTCTTTCTCATCTATAGTGCCATGAAATTTTCTTAAAAATTGCTTTTTTTATTTTTGCATTTCCCCCAGATTTAACATTTTTAGCTAGGAGGAAGTGAGCTAGAAAGGCTGTGGGCCTCTGTGTTTGTGCCTGTTTCCCACTTACCTTCCTACTCTTATGCGCCTTCCTGTTTCTCTGCCTACAGTGCTCTATCCCTCTTAGTTTTCTGGTTTTGTTCTGTTTTGTTTTGCTTTTTCAAAGACTGCAAATCAAATAAGAGTTGGGTGTTGCTGTGGTTACTGTGTTCAGTAGAGCTTCACCTGCACACATGCTACTTAAGCATTATAGAGCCTTTAGTTGACAAATACTTGAAAGGCATGAAGAGCATCTTGAAGGAAAGAAATTAAGTAGAAATTGTGCTTAAATATTCAAGGAGAAACGTATTCCTGGTCACTGAAAACTGAAACTATACTACTAATGAGAGATTGAAAGATTTCTAATGCCACCTTTCTGTTAGAAAATTCCGTGTAGCGTGTCTTAATTCTGCAGATGAACATGTCTAATCATTCATCAGAATCAGAGTAATGGTTTTATCACTGAGTAGATAGAACAGAGTTTCTTATAATTTCCGTATATACTGATGGAAAAATGGGTTGTGCCTATTGTCTTCCTCTGAAGTGTCTTTATTTGGCATAGGGGAAAAAAACCCCACCTTAATTGTATGTCAAGAGTTAACACATATAAATACAGATCTTTTAAAGTAAGTTATTTCATACACTTCTTTATTTTATTTGATGGTCTGAAAATTTAAATGATCTATAAAGAATTAAAATAATGCCTTTTAGAAAATGATATTCTTACTTGGGAGGGATTCACTCCCTGTTTCTCTTCTACTTGAATATCAGACTAGTGTGTCTTTTCTTAGATCGTAGTCCATGGTTCATTAATTTATTTATTTAACAAATAATTACTGGGTTCCTGATATTTAGTAGACATTTTTCTGAATGTGGAGAATATCAGAACAAACCATATAAATTACTGTCCTCATGGAGCTAACATTCTAGCAGCAGGAGACAGAAATTAACAAGTAAAATAATAAATAAACATTTCAGACAAAAAATGCTGTGGGGAATATACAATAAACATATATAATAGAGCTTGTCTGTGGTGGGATAGGTTGCCTTTGGAGGCATGAATAATGAGAAGTAGCCAGCCATAGGAGTATCTGGAAGAAGAGCTTCCAAGTGAGAGAGAATAGCCTCAAAGCAGGAAGAAGCTTGGTATATTTGGGAAACAGACCAATGGTGCTGGAGTCCAGTGAACATAGTAAAGGGTATTGGGACAGTTAGGTAGGAACAGAAGGCAAGTACCAGGCCACACTGGTCCTTTTGACCCTGATAAGGAGTTTGTCTTTTATTTAACTGGTACTGCACTCTTAATTTTTGAGATTGTAGAGGATTTTTCTTGGAATCTCATAAAAGCTTTCGAAGATTAATTATATCTTCTAACTCCCTCTAGATATATCTGTATCTTATTCACTAATGTGTTAAATGACAAGAGAGAAGTAATTTAGAAAATCAGATATCGGTGGTAGAAACAAGAGTAGACTTTTGGTAAGCTGTTCTTATCTAATGCTGTAATATAACTCAAATTGTTTAATTTTTTTGGCTGTTGGAGAATTACATGCATAATTAATTTTAATCACTTGTAGTCTTTTTGTACCCCAAACTAAGCTTTTCAAAGCAATCTAAGCAGAAAAGTATAAATTCATGCTTGAGGAAAGTAGTCAAAAAAAGATTCCATTCTCAATATGAATGTGTCCTTTGGCTATTTCCCTACAGCAGATTTAGTTGTAAACAAGGTCAAGTGCCAAGCAGCAACCAACATGGTACTGACATATATAAATAAATTAAATAACTGTGTAACATACATTCTGCTTCTTAGAGACAATAGTCTAAATTTCCTGGGAATTTGGTAAGTGAGCTGATCCAATTTCATGATAATCTGAATCATGTATGAGATTAATAAACAATGTACCTCTTCATGCATATATTGCTTATACTAAAATATTTAATATACTTTTAAGATATTTATAGATTTAGTATAATGCTCTGTTGAATTTAGCTTTAAATGCAGTTTGCCAGATATTTGATTAATTGTACTTTTGCCATGGTTCAAAGCTGTTTACTTTTTTCCTAAGCATGCCCTCAAGAAACAAAATTATTATTTTTTATTTTGTCATGTTATGTTATTTACTGGACATTTCCAAAATATCACATAATTTAGGAGAAATTAATATCTTTATTTTATAATGGGGTATTGAATTAGTGTTGATTTTTCTTTAAGTTTTTTTCCTTGATTTCTGTTTTGGTTTGTTTTCAGGATTATTTTTTAACATGTAAATTACTTTAGCATGGAACCATTCGATATAGGGATCTCCCAGACTTGCAGTTACTTAAATGTTAAAAATATGAGACAAGCATGGTTAATCATGCCTCTAATCCTAGCATTTTAGGAGTCTGAAGCAAGAGTTCAAGACTACCTTAAGCAACATAGTCAGACCCCAGATTTACAAAATAATTGTTTTAAAAATTAGCCAGGTGTGGTGGTGCACGCCTGTAGTCCTAGCTACTTAGGAAACTGAAGTGAAAGGATTGCTTGAACCAAGGAATCTGAGGCTGCAGTGAGCTATGATTATGCTCCTACACTCCAGTCTGCATGACAGAGCCAGAGTTTACCTCAAAATATATATATATGTTTTACATGTATATAAAGCAAACCAACAAATAATTCAAATATTTATTAAAGTCGGAATAGTATTCTTGGAATTATATCAAATGTGCGCTTTTTAATATTGAGATATTACTAAACATCAAATATAAATTAAAGTGTATTTCAAAGGATTAATGAAAGAGCTTTAAGAAGAATCAATAAAGTAATTTCTTATATATAGACAACCCTGCTTGTGCTGTAGAATATCAGATATACAGCATATTGCTCTCCTCTAGTTGACAGTCACTAGAGATGTAAGACATAAAACTAGTATTAAAAATAATATAATTTACAACAATATAAACAGTAAAAAAAAAAAGTATGTCTTATAAATGCTAGTGAATTCAGAGGAGGGAGAGTCATCACCATGTGCAGAAGTGAAACACATTATGCTGGAAGTAGCTTGAGTGTGTCTGAGTTTGGAAAGGCACCTAGACAGGACAATATCAATAGCAAAGGCATTGAGGTGACAGTGAGCAAAACAAACCAGATTGCCTGTAATGGAAGGTTCCTTTTGGAGAACAGTTGCCTGTGTGGGTGGTACTGGATTTGTAGAGGTCCTTAGTAAGAGCTTTGATTTCGTCGTAAAGCCACTGGCATCAGTGAAGCATTTTTGACCTGGGAAATGGCATGAGGAATGTGATATATTCAGATTAGCAAGTAAAATTTGGGGAAAGATAGTGACCTGCCTAGAATTTCTACATATGGTGTAGCATAGAGACATTGAACTATTTAGAGTGGGAAACTAAGGGACTTGTTTGGAAACTTTGGTTACAGACATTTTCACATATAATTAAGAAAATATCAACACTAAAGGATGGAATTGTGTGATGCTGGTGGAGATGGGGTAAGAGAAACCATGCAGAAATGTAGTCAGTCAGTGAATAATATAGGCTTCTATTGGGGTTATGTCACATGCATGCCAAATATATATGTATTTAAAGTTATTGGCCTTGGAAAATAAAGCAAAAGAACAAAGATTAATTTCTATTTTATTCCTTCTAATTTCTAGGCCTTAATGGAAATGGACTTCATTATTTCACAGATTAAGTTAGTAAACAGTAATTGAAAATCTTGTGTGTGTGTGTGTGTGTGTGTGTGTTAACAAATTGTCTTTCAGGAGATTACAAACACATTCTTGTTAGATATTTCTAATTTTAAAGATTTGCATCAAGACATATTAATATTTTTATAGCTAATATACTGTGGCAGGGATTGGCAAGCTATTTTATTAAAGGGCCAGACAAACTTTTTAGGCTTTGTGGGCCATGTATATTCTTTATTAAAATTACTCAGTTCTGCTGTTGAAGCAAGAAAGCAGCCACAAATAATAGACAGACAAAGCTTTTTATAATGTTCCAATAAAATTTTATTAGCAAAAACAAGTGACAGTCCCATTTGACCTTCAGACTGTATTTTGCCAACCCCTGGCATATGTTGTCATGGTTGAACATGAATTCAGAAAATGGCTTTGAAATTATAAGAACCATACTGTTAAAAGATAACAAATACATGAAGACTATGTAAAGACAATAGTTAACATATTTCTCTTTATGAAGTCTCATGGATGGAATCCTTAGATTTCTCTCAAGTCAGAGCATGTTAGATACTGGAGACTGTTTCCTAAGACACTAGCTTGGTTTTGGAATCAGTGTTTGTGATGCTGATTGTGTTTTCATTTTCTTGTCTTCTAGTACTCAGAATAAAATCATGTCCCCCTTCAAATAACTGTGTAGAATCTTTAGTAGATATTTCATACACTAACATTTTTATGCATCATTTTCTTATGATTTCTCTTTATCCTAATTTTGTTGAATCTTTTTATTAAAAGGTAAAATGTAAATCAAGCTACAGTCTGTATTTTCATCAGAGAGCTACTTTTAATGAAAGTCTGTGACCAGAACAATATTTACTTTTCAGAAGGAAAAGATGGCAGGGCCTTTCAGTCATATTGTACTATCAAGTTAGGACAGATTGCATTGTTCTTGTTCAGTTTTCACAGTTGAAATCATTTTCTCAAAAATAAACTGTAATGTGTGCATGAATATGCTATTGGAGGACATCCGTAAAATCTGTTACCCTTGCACTTAAAAAAAATTGGGTGGATTTGTTGCTTCTGAACCTTTCACTGTTTGTTATCACAAATATCTTTAAACAATTTTTCAACCGTCTCAACTTTAGTGGGACTGGTAGGAAGATGCTAAGACTCAGGTATTTTGTCTTATAAGTGCATGGTCATGAAAATATTCTGAGAATTCGAATTTACATATGTAAACACTATTTTCTTTCTCTCAAGAATGCCACATGAGATTTTCTCACTTCAAACTGAAATCTGGGACTTACAGTATAACTATGAAATTTGATTTTGTTTTGTTTTACATACTCTCATGTGAAATTGTACTGTTGCTGGCCATGTGCGGTGGCTCACGCCTGTAATCCCAGCACTTTGGGAGGCCAAGGCAGGCAGATTGCCTGAGCTCAGGATTTCGAGAACAGCCTGGGCAACACGGTGAAACCCTGTCTCTACTAAAATACAAAAAAAAAATTAGCTAGGCATGGTGGCATGCACCTGTAGTCCCAGGTACTCAGGAGGCTGAGGCAAGAGAATTGCTTGAACCTGGGAGGCGGAGGTTCTGGTGAGCCAAGATTACTCCACTGCACTCCAGCCTGGGTAACAGAATGAGACTCCATCTCAAAAAAAAAAAGAAAAAGAAAAAGAAAGAGAAAAAAGAAATTGTACTGTTGCCTTCTAATTTTGATAATAGGTAGATACTGTGAATACATTGGAATTAGAATTAAATAATTGGCCTAATTTTAACTGTCCTATTAAATCAATAGTGAGATTGCTTCACTCTTCCAGAAATGACAAGATGGACAAGAGAGCTCCTCATGTGACCATTACCCTGAAAAAAAAAAGTTATCAATTAGATGTGACTTAATAATGATTCTTAGACATAATCAATGGGAGTGTCAAGGAAAATGGCAATATTCATTTTTAAAGTTAAAAACAGAAGAATACTGTACAAAAATAAAGAAGTTAGAAAGTTCTTGGTTATCAGATAGTTAGTGGTTTGTTCCCCCTTATGAGGATTTACATTTTGAGATAAGTTGTTCCCCTGTAATCATCTTGCATGGTTTAGAGTCACAGAGAATTAAAAATATAACAAGTTGCATTTCAACCAGATGTGGAACGTGGACAACACTTTGAGTGATGGGCCATAGGCATAGTCAGAACTAGCTTTCAACAAATATTGTTGCCTAGGTGCAATTGCAAGGAAAGTACAATAGGCATGAGACTGTACCATTGTTATGGTAGTGAAATATATAAAGTATCTCAAATATTAGCAAGAAGATAGATTAAGCTAAGTTAGTCAAAATAAAAGATGGCATTGTATTTTGCTAAGGCGAGTTCAATCCTGTTTTCCCACAGCAAAGAAAAAATTCATATTTTATTGTAGATATCAAATATATATGAAGCAGTCTGTAGCTGAGGATGTGGATGTAAATGGAGTATGAATATTTAACCTCGAGAATATTATTTTTACTATTTTAAAATAATTATTTCAAGGTAAAAATTGCTTAGTGTTCCTGTATTATGCTGGTTTATTTTTCACATTACAAAGTATTTCAAAAACGTAAGAGCAGCCACTGGAAACTTTGTGACAAATTAAATATTCATGACTTTGTATCTTGTGATTAAAATGTAGTTTATTGTGTGAATAACTCCACTGATTTTATTTAGCATCCTTTTTCTGGGATTATAATCAGGAAAAGACATTGAACAATTGCAGTTGCCTTTCCCAAAATATTAGGCACCTTCTTAGACCTGAAGAGAAGGTCCTATGTGTCTGTGGAGAATCTACTCTCACCATTGAGCTGAGGAGTCCTGCTGTAGGCCAAGGCACATCTGGAAAATGCTTCTCCTTAGAAAAGTGTTATTGGCTTAAACGGAGTGGCACCACTTATTCATGCCATTTCTGGACTCACGTCAGCATCCTCAAGATGGAGTGAAAAGTAACCTTACAATGACAGGGCTCTCTGGTGGTCAAATTTGCTGTTACATATCAGCTTCCTAAAATCTAGGTATACCTATATTCAGAATATAGACAGCATTTCAAATTTGGGAAAACTATGTTATATAATTATTTATAATATGATCTAATAATAGGATAAAATAGACCTCCTTTTGGAAAAATCCATACCAACTCTAATAAAAATTTCATTTAGCACTTTAGTTGCCATTTAACTGCATATAAGTTAAACATTTGAATTAAACAATGTAATGCCTCCTCATTGATGGTATATAAAGTTTATTTTATTTTTCTGAGGTTAGAGAAAATAAAATGGAGGACAAAGAGGGATATCATATGGAGATCACTTTGTATAACTCCAGTTTGACTTAGTGCTGTTATTTCTGTGTGCCCACATTGCTGTTCTATTTTGTTGTTTATAAAACTATACATTTGATTACCTAATCCCATGACTACATGTGATTGCTAAGGTCCACATTTATTGATACCTATACTTCTTTGAACAAGATGCCTAATAATATGTGTATATAAATATATATGTATATATAATTTACAAAGGACAACTTTGCATAGACTCATAAAGAAAGTACTGAAAAAAAATCTAAATTGAAACTAAACTATGACTTCCTTGGCCCTTGTTTCATTATTTTTAAAGTGAGGATAGTTACCAAAGCATCTCTTGAGTTTTTTGTTTTGTTTTTGCGTCACATCTAAGAATCTGGAAGTCAAATTAAAGCTGTCTTTTAGGGCAAAGATTTATCGTTTCTCAGGAAGTGAGAGAGAGTGAGCAAAATACTCTATATGCCACAATTGTAGCTCCGAAGAAAAAAAGCAATGTCTACAGGTTTACCATATGTAAGAGATGCTAATCACTTATAGGTCACATGAGCCATTTGAGAGCAGTCAGAAGCTAAGCAACTGTCACCCTTTATACAATTTTATAAAGTTTATAAAATTTTAAGTTTTTGTTACTTTATCCCAGTGCTTGGTACTGGTATATACAACGTGAATAGATATAGGCAAAGCACTGAATTTATTTGGAGGAGAATGTAAATAAAAATAACATCTTACTGACCCTTATTAACTTTATGATTTTATGGTCCACACAATAACTTTAAAAAATCATGATAAGTTGCAAACTGTTCTATTACACTATGTTTAGATTTATCACTCAATATCATTGTATAAGCCACATAATTTTTATAGAATAGTTTACTTTTTAAATATCCTAGAAATATTCACTAATTTCAGTTTTGAAGCAGGAAACAAGACACCATAGTCACTACATAATTTTTGTTTGTTTGTTTGTACAGCACCTACAAGAATATTTTATTATCTTATTCACCATGATATCCCAATTGTGTCTATGAAGGGAATGGTCAATAAATATTTTTGAATAAATGAATGAATAGTTTTAGAGACACAAGCTTAGAATCCCAACAGGTTTAACAAAACTTGTTTCATCCTATACCAAAAAGGAAATGGTGACTACTTTTGGAGGCAATAAGATTTGAAAGGATCAACACTGTCTATATCTCTTAAAAAGAAAAAGAAACCTTCATTCATTTGTCTAAAATATCCAATTTTTGCCTTTTACACAGAAATCCTTATTAAGAGTCCTTATCAAGAACTCTTATTGAGTCCTTGAGAAAGTCATTTGACCTGCTGGGACTTAGTTTTCTAATAAAAAAAAGGGGGATACATTTGTCTCCAAGACTGCTTCTATTTTATGGTTAATTGGAAGAGCATTGTATTAATTCATACTTTTACACAAATCATCATCTTAGCTACCTGTTTGCTCAACAAAGACTGCAGTAGTTGGAATAATGGACAGGTAAGTTTTCTTTTCTTTTTTTTTTTTTTAATTACAGAAATCTGAATGTCATAAAGGAAGGTTGGAATTATAAGGCATCTTTCAGAGGAAACAAATCTATCCATAGAGAACACTTACTGAATATAAATATTCAGCAAGTGTTTATTAAGAACCAATTATGAGTTTTCTACTGTGATGAGCCATGTTAGCAGTACAAAGTAAAAGACAATCCCACATCCTTGCCCTCCTGGAGCTTGTTACCCAGTTGAAGTCAGCCACCTTACATCCTTTTGGTAACTAAACAGACTGTAAGTAAATGCCTATCATATCACTAATTACATTTTTAAAAGTCTTTGGGGGAGGAAACATAAATTTGATACACTTAAATAAGACCAAGTCATAATTATGATTATGTGCTAAAATCATTTATGGTCATGTATAAAAATGATGATTGTAATGAATAGCCATGTAAATAATCATACAAGTAATCAGAGCTATTGGAAAGATGAGACTGAGACAAAACTTTGGGAAAAGACAGATACAACTTTATATTCTTTGTAGATTATATTCACCCTTCCTGTGGCTGGTGTGGATTTTTTAAATAATAAACAATTCTTTTTGAAAAAAAAATTTTGTAATGGAAAGGCAATAAGGTTTTTTTTCTTCACTAATGTACATAATACCATGTTTTATTTATTTGGCTAGTTAAGTCTTAAAACAATTCATCAGACATATGGATAAAACATTACTCATAAATCCTTTAAATTTTTTGTTATATTCAGATGATCTACAAATGTCTATTTAAATTCTCTGAGAATGTCTTGCACTTCAAATGTAAGTCCTTTGGAGGACATGATGCTTTGGAAAAGAAGGGTAAAGGAGGTATGCCCAAAGGATTTATTGTACTGCTTTTCAAAGTAGAGGCCAGCTGTTTTTGGAACTAGAATTAAAATGTAAATTATCAAAGGGAAATAATGAGAGCCATTCCTTTCGAACAATGCCCAGTGCAATCAGAATAAGAAAAGGATTTAGGGAGATTTCCTACTCTGCACAAGTCACGAATGATGAAGTGAAAGGCTGGAAGGAAAGTGATTTGCAAGGAACTAAGTGGATACAACCCACTGATTGTCTAGGACACTTAGCAGTTGAATTAATCGAGGAACAGACCTTCAGTTCTTCTGGGCCTGAATCCAAATCACAAGATAACTTTGCATGGAACTTAGGAAGTTGCTACATCAGTACTATAGCAGGACTGTAAATGGAACTACAGTGCTGGCATGAGTTGCATTTCAATTCATGTGGTTTTTGAATCAAAACAGAGGTCTTTTAGCACAATGCAGTCAATGCCACATGGGACAAAATAGATTATATATGTTTCATCAGGGTCTTCTATATTAATTATTGGACAAACACCCATAAAAGCTTATAAATTCGAGCATTTTTCACAAATTAGTTTTTATTATGCTTTTTCTACAAATTTAAGTGCTTCAGAAAGGTCCAAATGTTCTAACCAGGGCTACATATAAGTCACAGAGGTATATGTTAGTTTATTCCTAGTAAATCCTAATATTTAATGTCAATTAGATGTCATAGTTATGTAATGAGAAAAGAAAATATGAGGAAAGGAAAAACTGTAAATATATTGATCTATAATTGGTTTTACACAAGTAAACCACTAAGTTGAGGGAGCAAAAGAACTTTAACATCAAGAATTTGGGGATATAGGGACTTTATACCTATTGCTATAAAAAGTTGATCAATGGTTTTGCCTTTTTGTATTGGCTGGTGAACAATTTCTGTAGTGTCCAAATGACTAAAGACTAGATTGCAGTTAATGACTGAAATAATAAGTGATTTTATTAGCAAATAAATGTTTAATTATCAGCTGAAATTTTGGCATTTTCCCCTCATCCTCTACCTCCAATATTTTATTGAGGTCCCTGGCTCTTCTTTCTGTTTATACTTTCACTAGATGATCTTTTTCATTGTCCAACATTTAACAACCACTTATATTCTGACTACTTCCTAATCGGCATCTCTAGTTTGGGCATCTTCCATGAGAGTCAGGCTCATATATCCAACTGCCTGCCAGGTTGCTTCACTGGTGTTCTGCAGGCACCTGAAACTCAACATGTTCATAATGAAACGTCTTTCAACATCCACCCTTACAGTCCTCTTAGAGTCCCCATTTTAGGTCATGGAACTATTCCAAGTCAGAAATGAAAAGTCATCCTAGACTCCTAAATATATATTTCTTTCAAATTTTTCTCCTTTTCACCTTTATTGTCACCGAATTTGTTTTCCACTATTCATCTGAAATATAGCATTTGATTTCCTTGCCTCCAAACTTTTCCCATTAAATTTGCTATTTATATGAGCCAGAGTGATCTTTCTTAACTGAGTAACCAAATCACTCCTCTGTTTAAAATCCTTCCTCCAGTATTAATATAGCATATAAAACTATGCAAATCTGGAAGCATGCTATCTCTTCAATCTTATTTTCAGCCACTCCCTGCCTATATTTTTGGCCACAGAAATACCAGTCTACTGTAGTCTGCACACATTACTTGATCTGTTCTTCCCATTATAGGTTTTTTTTCTCCTTGGCTAGCTGCTTTTAATCTTTCAAAACCAGCTCAGTTTCTGTATTTCTATCCCACTAACTATTTATACTTCTTGCGGAAGTAACCATCATATTCATTTTGGTAAATCCAGTTTCTAGCTGACTGCCTGGCATATACTATGTACGGAAAAATAATTTGTTTAACCAAACAACAATGCAGGTTCACAGTTCTGTTTGGCTTTTGCTAGTTATTACTTTGATTAAATTGGTGCTTGTCTACTGCATTGTTCCCCTCCACAGAGCTAACCTCAGTCAAATACTTCAGTATTTTTATAATTCTTCTTGATGTGTGCTACAAGTCTCTTCAACACGCACTTCCAAAGAACAGTTGTTCCATTATTAACACCCAATCCTGGATAAACTAAAGACTCTCAACTTCATTTTCTTCACTTCTGCCATGGGGATAGTTTCTTTCCCAAAGTGTTATGAGAGTTAACTGTGGTGGAGAGCTTATGTGAACATGGAAGCATGGCATCAGGCATACGCTATTGAAGTTGAGTAAATATTCAGTTAATTTTCATAAAACATGAAGACTCAACATTTTCTAAAATATTTCCACACTGTCATTGGAAAATAAAGATGATGAACAACTGCTCATAGGCAAGAGGTGAGCTAAAACTTTCATCTACCAGAGGAGGCTACTATGGGGCTCAGTTTCCACATTTGTCATCCCTTGGAATGCTTTACACTCAGCAAACCTCCAAGAAAAATCAGTTTTAGGAATATATTATTCACGTACTGAGAAAGAATTTTAACATTTCTTTTGCATAATATTTAAGTATTTTGCTTCGATGATAGTGATTTTCATAAGGTCAACAGAGATGTATATATGCTTGAAATCTATATTGTTTTGCTCCGGTTAATTTAATTGCAATAAATGATTTACCAAGAACATTAACCATTAACACCAGCAAAATAGTCAGAAGTATAAGACATCTGTCTCAAGTTAGTGCAGGAAATTAGAAAACCCATCTTTAATTCTTTCTTGGGGACTAAAATTTGAAATGTATATGTCTCACTTGTTCAGTATTTCTTGTCTTTCCTCAAGGATTAATTATATTACTCAGCCTCAATGAGTAAGGAAATTAATAATTCATGCCTAAATATTACATAGGTGAACATTTTTGTTGTACTAGTTAGTATCTTGTAATTAAAATCTTGTATGAAAAGTATGTGGGACTGCCAGGTGAAATAACCATACATTCCAATTAGACTCAGTAAGTCAGTGTCATTTATGGGGAGGCAGCTTATTTGTCTAAAATTAGAACCTGGACTGGGTTGATACTTTGAATCAAGCTCTGAAGTGAATTTTGGTTGCAGTTTAGTAAAATTACTTTAAGATATTTTGTCAGAGGGAAAATGAAAATTAAAGTAAAATTCAAACCCCATTATAATAATTATTAAAGGATTATGTAAATTAATTGTTTAACCTGGAATTTAATTATATTGACTATTTTTATTTTTCAAACTGAGTCATCATGGAAACTTAGTTTGCTATTCAATCAAGTATTCTTTGAGGAAATTTGAAAGACACTTGGTTTCTTGATTAAAAGTTCTTATTGGGAACAATTTTTTAAAATACTGTATTTTAAAATTTTTAAAGTACTTTATAAAATCTCACACTTTCAAAAAAAATGTTTGTCACATATAAAAAAGCGTAAGTCAAGATGCTGTGATGATGCATTACCATCATTCCTCTGACAGACATTGTTTATTTTTTTTTTTGTTTGAATGCTACATTGTTTTTGGCTGATTCTATAATCAATAAATTTCTTAAGGACTACTTAGTTGTAATTCTCTTGGAATTAGAAGATAAAATATCTGAATTACTCAGATTTTGATTTAGAATCAGTGAGAATATTTATATTCTAATACCTAATCACAGAGTATCTAATTAGCTCCACTTAAAAGTGGCTTCCACATTTAAATTATATTAAAAATTGCTAATAAAGTCTAATCCCAGTCAAATACTTCTAATGGACAATAGGGACACTACAGTCATTTTTGCCTTCATGCTCTCAAGAGAGAGGCTTAAGTTCAGCTTTATTTTTGTAAACCTACTCTATGAGAGGCACAGTGTCATTCTCTGCTGGGGTAATGGCAAAAGTGAATATCACTAAAAGCAAAAGCTACATCATAATTATTATGCAGAATAGATTGACAAGAGTATGGTTTCAGTATCTGGGTTTTCTTAAAACCCTAAAGCTATATGGCACAGGTTTTTCAGCAGGGAAGTTGCAACACATTTAAAACATATAGCCAAAAATGTGGGTGGAAACAAGAAAAGTCGGTGCTCTTGTTTCTTAAGGAAAAGCAGAAATCAGTCAGAACACAAGATCCTTCTGGGCATGTAAATAATCTGTATTAAGAGTAAGATGTCATTTTTATGTAACATCTTAACTATAGTGGCTTATTAAATGCGATCAAGAAAATCATGATCTACCAACAGGACTGAACTCGAGAATAACAATCAGAAGCATTGGCAAACCATTTGAACACCGACATCTTCCAAGAAAATTACTCATAACAGCAATTTGCATTGAGGTATTAGGCAGCGTGTTTTAATAGTATATGGGTTTAAACTCAACAAGGAAATATAGCCGTTCTTTTCTTTTTGTCCACAGACCATAAAACACACCATAACCTAAATGAACAAAAAGCCACATGTTTTTTGACATTCAAAACCTAAGTACCTACATTTCCTGTCCATTATAGAATACCATGAAAAAAACCAATGTTCCATCACAAGATTTATCTGCAACATGCCAAACAATAGATATTAGAAAGAAAATATTTAGATTTGGGAGATAGTTGTTTAAAATTGTTGAATTTAATGCCATAATATGGTCATAAGCTTGGTGTGTTTTTAGAAAAAAGTAAAGTTATTTAAGAAAAGTGTCAATTTTCATGTAGTTTCTTACTATTTTTATTAATCATATTTCTATTGACTAGCAAACCTCAAACACATACATTGCTAAATGTGGCTTACCATACCTGGTTTCTATAGAGTCATATAGACCTTTAGTCAACAGTTTGATTGTACTTGTGTCCAAAGATCTGCCTTGGAATTTTTCCTTCTTTGACTAGCTTTAATATTACATTGTATGTTTTATCCTTTCCATTGAAAATGAAAGATCCCAAGGGTAGCTTGAATATATTTTTCACTCTCCAAACCCCCGACATCACCAGTCTCAGTTTGGGAAAAAAAATAGAGGCACTGCATTAAATTACTTTGGAAAAATTGGGTATTTAATGACTAAAAATGGAACAGACTTTACGTTTTAAATTGTAGAAAGTTTTTCATTTAGAGGTTTAACCTAGAACTGCCTAGACATGAATGAGGCAGGGAAAAAAATTTATGGTACTACCAAAAGCATTTAAAATTACATTATTAAAATAGGTGGAAGGGAAATAAGGTTCTAGCTGACTTTTCTCCCCACCCCATTTTGAATAAGTACATCTTGTTTTCTAAAATCATGGGAGGTTTTTAAAAATTTTTAATTGTGAAACGAATAATAGTAGGAGGGTATGAGGTGGAAGGCTGTTTGAGAGAGAGAATCCTACTGTTGTGTTTAAATAGAGTACATTTTATATATTTTGAAGCCTTTGGCCCTCTCTTAAGATTTAATTGACCCATCCAAGTTCAAAATTAAAGAACAGTATTAGTTTTTCAAAACTTCAGAGGTTGACAGTGTCACTTCAATAGCAGATATTTCCCCAGTTGCTAGTACGTAGGCAGCTATGTACTGTAGGTACTTTAAGACTACCTAGGACCTCTAAGGCCAACCTTTTCTTCTGGCAAAGCTTCAGCTTGATTTTTCTTTCTGGAGCTAATGTATAAGTAGATCACTAAAAGCAGTAAAACACTAGCGTAACTGCTTCTTCTCCCAGATCGAAGTTCTACATGAACATGACATTGTGGCCTTCTTTGGTGCCTGGTCTAAAACATCCTTTTTGTTTAGCCCCAGGTGACATTTCATTAAATTGATCATTAACTTTCTATTTGATAAAAACGTGGCTTTTTTAGCGGCTCACAAGTCTGAAGGTTTGATTTTAGGAAAAAGGCCACTTTCATAGAACTACCAAATATTATCCTACCTTGAATCGCTGAAGTTTTGCTAGCCATATCTTCTTAAACTACCTGTTGTGGATCATATTGGTCTCTTTGGGCTCAGAATTTCACCTTTAAGGTTTTGCGAGGGCTAAAATATAATATGTTCCATAACCCCAGGCTACTGAAATCTTCTTTGCTATCATCTTACTAGCAACTCTCTCATTCATATGGAGAAATTCTTACTAAAAATTTGAGTAGTCAGAAAAAGAAACAGTAGCATTTTGTATAGAGGATCTCAAGGGACAGTCTCACATGCTGATGGAGAGGGTAGTCATGATGAGGGTGTCAATTCTTGATACTATCCTTAGTGATTTTGCTAACCCCAAGTATCTCAGCAGATCATTATTCAAGCCAGTGTCAGCTTGTTTCCCAGTCCTCTAAGTCTGAGACCTGTACTATCATCAGTACTTCCAAATAAGAGACCAAGTATCAGTTATGTCCTGATCACTCAGAGAACAGTGGAAGATACTCCATGTCTTAGCTAAAAGAGACACATCAAGGACTGCAATGTTTAGTAAAGGGCTTCTCAGCTCTATTATAAATGGTTAACTCATAACTTATAATTCTGCTTTTAAAGCAGCCCTTCCCAAAGTATGGTCCCTGGACTAATAGTGTCAGCCTCACCTGAAAACGTGTTAGAAATGTAAATTCTACTTCATATTTACTATGTTTAACAAGCCCTCTGGTGGTTCAGTTGCACACTGAAGTTTTGGAAACACTGCCTTAATGTATAGTCTCATCTCTCACCATGTAACAGACAACAAATAGAAGAAAAATCTACTGTCCTATAGTAGCATTGCTCCAGGGTAATTCAACGAGGCATTGAACCTGAAAGATAATTCGAATAAAGAGGTCTATTGTTGAAATTTGGGCAACATGTATAAATATGTAAAGCAAAACTGCTCCTACATAACCACTTGAGGTTGGAAGGTGGGTAGTGTTAGAACCATGAAAAGACCATTCCAGTAGTTTTTCCCCTCCTGTTGACTCTGAGGCTGGCAGCCAGCCTTCTTGCATGCTCCCTAAACCAGAATTATTAATAATTTACTACTTCCCAAAGATTAACAGCAGAACACCCTGGACCACATACTGGGACTAAAGAGTCTTCATTTGGTTGTGTTAATTTCTTGTAGCTGCCATAAGAAATTACTACAAACTTGGTTCCTTACTGGAGGCCAGGTTCTGAAATCAAGATATTGGCAGGATGGCGGTCCCTATGGAGGTTCCAAAGAAGATCACATTCCTTGCCTCTTCTCATTTCTGTTAGCTGCTAGTGCTTCTTGGTTTGTGGCTACGTCACTCCAATCTTTGCCTCCTTTTTCACCTGGACTTCTCTTTTGTCTCTCAAATCTTCTTTGTGTATCTCTTATAAAAGGGTACTTGTCACTGGGTTTTGGGCCCCTCAGATCCAGGGTCTCCACATCTCAAGATCTTTAATTTATACCTGTAAAAACCCCTTTTCCAAATAAGGTAACATTCACAGGTTCTGGGAATTAAAGCATGGACATATCTTTTGCGGGGGCCACCATTTAACCACCATACCATGTGGTAGCCATCTGCATACTTACAGTACTTATGGCCATAGTTTTTAGACTAGAGAGATAGGGGGACTCTGTATCTAAAGCTTGCTTTTATAATCTCATTATTAGAGTCCTGTAACTAACCAGGGTAAGTTTTATACCTACTTCCATTAGGTCTTCACTAACTTGGCACATGATTTTTTTCTAGGCATTAGAATATGGAGCTTCCAAATTCAGTACCTTGGTCTAAAGAGGCAATGAAAGACTCAACCATTAGGTTAAGCATTCTCCAGTCTTATTTGGCACTGTATTACCTAGCACACTGGCTGGCCCATAGTAGGTGCTTAGCACTTTTTAATTAATGAAGGAACAATAGATTCAAAAAGTTGTTTCAGGCCCAACAGACACGGGCATTTAGGGAAGGAACAAACTGTCATGCACCTTATTCCAGAACTACAAAAATACTTAAGAGGGACTGCTTAAGAAAATGGGATATTTAGAGAATGCCTTTCCTTCTCCTTCCATCTCCGTAGTTTATACTAATGATCTCAAAATCTTTTGATGGCCTACCTATTACTAAAACTATATATATATATACCTATTACTAAAAACTATATATATAAACTATATATATAAACTATATATATATATATATATAATGAAAATGGAAATTTAAAAGGGTGAGTTAAGCATAAAATAATTTCAAATATCTTGCAAATCACAATGGCTTAATATCTCAAAGAAAAATGTAATTTGAGTGAGTTTCATCATTAATGATATTGGATATAAAGCTGTATTGCAAGTAGTCTTGATGATTTACAGTTTCTTTGTGTTACTCCTCATGAGATCTGAATAGGCTTTCATTGTATATGTCTGAAAAGATTTTGTATTGAAGGTTAGTGACACTGTTTTCATTGGTGTGTGTCACAAGAGTATACTTGTATTATCAGTATTATCTTCCATTTGTTCTTTATGCATAGTGAATTTTTTAAATCACTCATCTTTTTTATTTATTTATTTGAAACAGAGTTTCACTCTTATAGCCTAGGCTGGAAGTGCAGTGGCACAATCTCAGCTCACTGCAACCTCCACCTCCCAGGTTCAAGTGATTCTCCAGCCTCAGTCTCCTGAGTAGCTAGGACTACAGGCATGTACCACTACTCCTGGCTAATTTTTGTATTTTTAGTAGAGATGGGGTTTCACTGTATTGGCCAGGCTGGTCTCGAACTCCTGAGTTCAGGTGATCCACTTGCCTCAGCTTCCCAAAGTGCTGGGATTATAGGTGTGAGCTACTGTGCCCAGCCTACTTATCCTTTTTTAACAGATTATTTAAATAAAAACTTAATGTCCACTGGCCAAGGCACATATAAACTGTTACACGTGTAATAAGCCAAGAGCAATAAACAAGAGAAACCTTTTCTTAACTCCCTTTATTAGGGACCATGCAGTCATTGCTTGGCCTCAGTAACAAGTGGCTTTTGACTTATAGGCCAAGTAGAGACTCCAATATCAATTCATATATTAGTAACATTTCATTTCAGTTTATTCTCATTTATAAATATAATTTCTAATATCTATTTCCTATACTTTAAATCTATATGTTTACTGCATCACTTAGTACTTGATTATCTAAAACTCTTCATTATTTGTTTTTGTTCAAATATGTGTATATGCTCCTCAGAATGTCTGTGATGAAGGTGGACGTCATGTCTTACACTTCTTCAGTATCCTCTATATCACCCGAGAGTATCTTGTAAAAAGTTAATGCTCAAAAATACTGTGATTAAGGACTGTAGCTTGTTGGAAAGTCTGATTTCTCTATGACTTTTTTTGATTCATTACAATAATTTAATAAACAGAATATAATAGAAATCACCTTAGTGTAGCTTATTAAAATGGGCAGTATAGTAGATAATATCAAAAAATGAATTGGATTACAAACTGTAAGCTACTATATAATAGCAGAATTTTAATTGTTGGAATTATATAATTATTAGAATTTCTAATTTTATAGTCAGTAAAATTTCTAAGTTGTCTTGTGAAATAATTTGTTTTTGTTTTTTTTTTCCCCCAAAACATTAGGAAGTTTGCGTTTTATTGTTTATTTCTTCTGCTGAGTGTGTAAAGACAATATCTGCTGGCCTGGTAACCTAAGGAATAAAATCTAAATCCACATACATTGAATCTGAACAATTGAATTATTTATCCTTTGATACTGACATACACTTGATACAGAAGGTTCCATAAAATGAAGTTAGACTGTGTTTAGGGAAAAAAATGTATAAAAGATAATCTTCATTTTCTTGTCACACCCATCCACTCTCTACCTTTCTCTACCCTGGTGAGCAGGTAAGTGTGACCTCAAGCATCTGCCCATCAGGGTCCTGCTCCTCTGGCTTCCTGTTGGATTCAGGCAATGAGGAGCAAGAATAGGTGATCACCAGGTGGGAAAGGAGCAAGGTCAACCCTTTATTTCCCCCTTCCCTCCATGCCCTGCTGCTGTTTCCCACAGTGTCTGTGTCTCCCAGGTAGGTAGTTCAGGCCCCCTTCCTTGGCAGTAGCTCTGGTGGGGTCTGATTGCCCTGTTCCCTCTCCTTGCTTCCATGGCTTCAAAGTGGTAACGGTTTTCTACTTTTATAGTCCCTGGCTGTTTCAGCATCCCTCCTTGGTTTCCATAACCTTATCCGTAGCTCTTTATAAGGGATCCCTTCATCAAAAGCCCACTTTTCTAATTGGAGCCTGACACATACCCACACTAAACAGGGCTTTAGTGTTTAATACAGATATTCAGTGAACTTGCTGCTGGGTGTATGTAGGCACAGCTGTAGGAGGTTAAAAATAGCTCTGTCTGCAGCATTAGTTTTTCTTTTGAAATTCTAAGCTTCATTTTGGGGGCCTCAGTAAGGACTTTATCTTTAGATGCCAGCTTTTCTCTTGCAACCTAATCCTCTCTCTACTCTCACAAAGAACCTGATATTGGTCATCAGTTACCCTTGTTTCTGACCACACAGTATTTTAAAATCGATGAATTTTAGAGAGGCATACCTCAGCCTAGAACTCTTTTTTTCAACTTTCTCTCTTTTAGATAAAAAGATTATGTTGATTGTTGATGTAATTTTAGAAAGCACCAAGTTCGTGAAGAACTACTTGAGGACCCAAAAAACCACCTTGAAATTGAAATAGGCTATTTGCAAGTCTAGTCTTGAGAGTAAACCATATCATTTCTTTGAGGTTAGGAGTGTGAAAGGGTATGAAGTGACAGTCTAGGTATTTTTCTCCTCTAGAGATGGACCTGTGATCTCTACAAGTACACAGAGTAGGGGAGAGGGTTGACCTATATGCAAATACTAAAGACCTATTTCCAGGAGCTATTTGGTTTCAGCAGCCTCTTCAAGGATGTACACAACCCACTTTCATCTAGTCCCTAAAGGTCCTTCTCTCTAGAAAGGCATTCTATCAGGAACTCTCCTCTTCCCTGTTGAGCATAGATCCGTTTCCTTCCATCTAAACACCTCGGTATACATTTTGCATTTTCTCACATACCTAGAAAAAAAAATCAGGGTATTTTAATACCCCTTTATGTTATCCTGAGGCATATCATATCCCTAGGCATCCCATTTTCTTTTTGCGTCTGATAATGACATGCTGACAAAGTGCATCTTTAGAATGAAACTTTATCAGTTAGATTATAATAAAACCATATTAAAGGATGGATCCACATTTTAGTATCCTGAATAGCAGTATATTTGGCATTTTCAGCATACAGTCCCATATAATGCTTCTCTTCCCTTCAGTTTTTAGCCTATATATACACCTCAGTATCAGCCAATAGTTCTTTATGCAACTTGAAACATGGAGAGAAGCAGAGGGGATTGTTTTTAATATCTCACCTTAATACTTTTGCTGTAATCTTATAGCATTCTTTTGCCTAGCAATCAAAGGGAAACACTTAGTTGGTCACAGTTGTCTCTACAACAATATTGATCTTTTATGTATATAAATGATTTATACCTGTCAATTTTTTTTCTTTAATGAAATTGGAAATATTTAGCCTTAATCTTTTGTTTTTGCTCAAAGTTCTTATATTTCAATCCTGCAATTTTCTTTGTTTTTCTTTCTGTTTTCTCCTGCATGTCTGTATTTTAAATGTAGGATAGCCACAAAGTGACTTCTGTGGCTTATGTGAAAACACAATTCACACAGAATGGAAGTGTGCCTTGTGGTATTTATGAGTAATACCCTGTTATTACATCTCAGAATGACAATATAATTGTAGAGATGTTGTTATTCCTTTGGTGAACAATCTGAACTCCTGGATGTTTCTCTGCCTTAATGATGCATAATCAGCCATTATCTATCTTGTATTTTCTTTGTTTGAGAAATTAATGACAAACTGGCTGTGATACTTAGCTTGGCATTTTTCTTGGCAAATTCATTTCTATATAAGTTGGATTTCATGTGTTAAAAAACAAGCTTTTTTTTTCCCCGCTTAAGAAATAAAATATCAGATTCTACTCGCTTAATATCAAAGTAATTTAAGATTGGAATGTATAGTTTTAATACACAACAATGCAACATAACATAGGTATGTACCTATGACTGTTACTGTTTATATTTTTTTCCTAAAAATTAAAGCCTAAATTATCCCATTTTTATGTACCCATTTTATCCTTCCAAATAAAAAGATTACATAATATTCTCTTAGTAACTAAAATTCTTATTTAGAATTTTTTATTAATAAATTATTTTTTTAAACCAAAGGATTCCCTGTTTTTTCTTTACATAGATGGAGTGTCATGTCATGAAAAATGGTATTTTTCACATGAGTCACTATCTTGATGTGGACATGATTAGGGTACACAGATGGCACTATACAATAACTTTTCTACTAGACTAAACAAAATAGAATACAAATTTTAATGCAGTTAGCTCAGCCCAGGAGATAGTGAAAAAGCTTAATTCTAAAATAAGAAAAAAGGAATCTTATATTCTTCTTTCTGGTATAAGGTAGGATTGTTCAACCAAAGCTAATATGTTAGGAAATCATCAATATATTCACTGAATACTGAATATATTTGAGATGAAGTCTTACTGTATCACCCAGGCTGGAGTGCAGTGGCATGTTCTCGGCTCACTTCAACCTCCACCTCCCGGGTTCAAGCAATTCTCCCTGCCTCAGCCTCCCAAGTAGCTGGGATTATAGGCACCCGCCATTATGCTCAGCTAAGTTTTATAGTTTTTAGTAGAGATGGGATTTCACCATGTTGGTCAGGCTGTTCTTGAACTCCTAACCTGAGGTGATCTACCAGCCTCAGCCTCTTAAAGTTCTGGGATTACAGGCATGAGCCACCACGCCTGGGCCGAATACTGAATATCTTAATAAATGCCATTGCATAGCAAACTAAAAGTCTTTAAAAATGTATAATATATAATCATATGTAGTTGCATTATTATGTAAATATATGATAATAGCAAATATTTGTGTAGTAGATTAAGGGTTAAACACAAGCCTTGCACTCCTGTGTGTGTGTGTGTGTGTGTGTGAGTAATCATTCACTCTGTCTTAGTCTGCTCCAGTTGCTATACCAAAATACCATAGATTGTGTGTCTTAAATAACAGACATTTATGTCTCATAATTCTGGAGTGTAGGAAGTCCAATAACAAGGTACCAGCGGATTCAGTTCTTGGTGAGGACTGTCTTCCTGGACTGCAGACAGCCATCTTCTTGCTGTGTCCCCAGATGGCGGAGGTGGGGAGAAAAAGCTCTCTGGTCTCTTCTTATAAGGGCACTAATCACATCATGAGGACCTCACCCTCATTAACGTCATCTAAACCTAATTACCTCCCAAAGGCCCCATCTCCAAATAGCACCATATTGTGGGTTAGGTGTCCAACATATAAACCTTGTGGGAACATAATTTAGCCCTTAGTGTATTCCTTATAACAATCTTATTAAGTAGGTACCATTATCAACCTTATTTTACGAATGAAGAAACTGACATTAAGTAGATGATAGATAATCTGTCCAAGGTCACACAGACAGTAAGTAGTAAAGTTTGAATTTTATTTCATGGGCTTACTTCATCTTTTTGAGCAATCACATTTTAAAGACTCATTAAAATGTAATAGATTAACAAGTTGTTTTATCTCTGAAATTGCTCCAGCTCTGTGCAATTATGTCAAAGGTGGCCTCTACTCATGGTAACCAGAGTGAAAGGTGAAAGTGTTTACTATTGATTCATATTTACTATCCCTTGTAATGATCCCTAAATGTTCAAAATGTGGATGCATCTTTAGGAAGATTTCCTGACACAGTTCAAAAATTATTAGCATGAAGTGCCTGTATAAAATGCAGAGCATTCATAAAAATCACTGCTATTCATATTCCTAATATATGTAGAACTGGATGACTCTGACATATAAATATCTTCTTTAAGGTTTCTAGTCATGTTTTAAAAATCCACCTTGTAATCCTGATCCTGAGGAATGCATGTCTTGCTTGTGGTGATTTAGAATAACTGGATTCTCATTCTTAAGGTATTAATCATTCACTTGGCTCTACACCTTACTGACCCACATCATCCTTGCGAGTACTACCATTCTGCTACTACTACCACCATTACTGTGAAAGGTTTTTTTTGGATTTTCTAAGTGCCAGGCATATTATTAAGCATGATATCTACACTATTTCATGTAATCTTCATAATGATCTTGTTAGGTCAATGTACCCCAGTTTTATTGACAACTCCTTAGAACCAAGATCAAAACCTCTGCGTCTTTGATCTAAAGCAGCCATGAAAAGAAGTGACTATCACTCATATTCCCTGGCATCTTGTCCCACTTGTGCCTTTGAGTAATTTATTAAATGGACCGTATTATGTGGTAAGGTACATCCAAGTTGCTAAATGGTGAATCCTCTCACTTTGGGGAACCTGAAAAGATTTGTAAGATCTTTCAGTGCATCCTTAGGAATTATAATCTCAAACCAAGAGGATTGGTTTTCTGCTCATAGTATTGAAAATAACACAGCTGGGAGGGACTTTAGATGTCACTATTCTAAACCTTCATTTTACTAATGGGGAAACTGAGGCACAAGGAATGAAGCAGACAGTTTAAGGTAATGTACATCATTTGCGGTGTAATGAAGAACTATTATTTTACTACTCAGGCTTCTGGCTCTGAAACCAGTGTGGGTCCTAGTGAATCTATGTTAGATATGAGAAAGAATGGTGGAAGCACAAAGGTTGAAAACTGAGTCTGTATCTGTGATTAAGGAAAGCCTGGGAAGATATCCAAGACATGTGGGCCATGTGAGAGGGAGGAAGAAAAAAGCCAGTGACAAACTAGGAGTAGCTCTACTTTCTCTGTTCTGTTTATTGCATTTGTCCTTGATTCCTCAAAGAAGAAGTGTTGTGGTCATTGTTGTTTACTGTGATCATATGTTAACAAGTAGAGACCACAGGTCACCTGTTTACTTCCTTGGGTCAGCCATATGAAACAATGTGCGTTCTTCATATAAACACTTAGCTCACAATAGCATGCTGTCAACTGCAAACTCCATGTAAGTCACATTCAAGAATTGGGAGTTGGGATAAAGAACAATCTTCATCTTTGTGTCATAGTCTTTGTTACAGATAATTTGTCATCATTGTAGGAATTTTAGGGAAGTAAATTGGTGGCTCACTTCTTCCAGCACACACACACACACACACACACACGTGGATCCAAAAAATAATCACGTGGATCACTTTAAAGAGGACCCCATTCCACTAATAGGTAATCATTTTAATCACAGTTAATATTTAGTTAGTATTTTATTGTGTAAAATTTGTTTCAATAACATTACTTAATTGAACATTACAACCTGTTTTGAGGTGGTAGTTATTTCTTGGTTTTGCAGATGAAGATATTAGGAATCATGAAGGGCGTGAATGGTTTGGCTCTGGCAGCTACCTAGATGAGCTTTCACATGGATATTGGCTATTAGCGTACATACCTGAGTTTCATTGCCATCTTTGCCTTTCCTTCTTAAGTTAGATGATCCAAAGTGAACCACAAACCATGGGCCACAATATGTTACTGCCCATCTCAGCCACTCAAATGAATTGCAGCTGTAAAAGAAGATATCTCCAGCCGGGCGTGGTGGCTCACGCCTGTAATCCAAGCACTTTGGAGGCCAAGGCGGGCAGATCACCTGAGGTCAGGAGTTCAAGATCAGCCTGACCAATGTGGTGAAACCCAGTCTTAAAAAAAAGAAAATATCTCCATGGTGTGTTTTTACCTTGATTGTGTTGGGACGGACATTTTTTTTGTTAAATTTTAAAAGGTTGCACTATGTTTCTGGTATTGATTATTAGTGTGTCCTAAGCATTGGGATAATGATACAAATGAGTAGGTTTTTTTTTTTTTTACTTTGGCAGAACTCTCTGCTGTTAAAATGCCAGAAATCCCATTTAATAAAGTAGAATCATTGTAAAAGGCTTGGCTAGATTCCCAGAACAGGAGGTTCCCCAGTGAGAAACCACCTGTTAGCAAAGTCTTCATCACACAGTTTAGAGTCACAGAAGAATGTAAATTATCCAGAGCAAGCAACACAGAGGGTCTGGAGGGAAATTATTTCCCCCCAAACAACTCAAAGACTGTATAGTTACACCTCTATAATAGGAGTGGATGCATTCCAACTATACCCTCTGCAGACTAAAACTTTTTAAAAAGGAACTGTTCTAGGGATAGGGACATGGAGGTAGAAATCATATTGAGAGCAAAGGAAACAGTAGAACTGAGATTAAGGTTAATGCCAACCAAAATATGGTCCATGCAAAGTAATTAAGTAACTAGAATTCATTCACAATAAGAGCCAGGGTGACCATTGAGAAATAGTTAAGATTGGCTAAAGGAGATGGGTTACTGTATTTGAGTAATAAAGCAACTGAGAGTTTAGGAAAACGGAAGGTATTTCAGATTTTCTCCAGCATCTGTGTTGTTTACCTCTAATCACAGTAATAATTCATATGAGTAGAGCTGAGTTTTTCCAAACCTGAATTACATAGGCTGCCTCCTGCCCATCAGAGGTCCCATAGAGGTGTTTGAGGCATAGGACGCTCCCTCCACTTGCCTGAGAAGCAGTGAAGGATACTGGTTAAGAGCATATGGTGTAGAGTAACTTTATGTAAGGTCTCTAAGCTCTCTATATCTTAGTTTCCTCCTAGGTCAAGCAGAGATAATACTTATACCTAGCTCATAGGGCTGTTTGGAAGATCATGTGATTTACTACATGTAAAGTCTGACAATTATTGAACAAAGTTGAATGATAAGGAAATATAGATCAAGCTATTGCTATTGTGAAATTCATTTTAGCTCTGTAGGACATTTCGATTTTTTCCCTAGTATTCTGGACCTTTCATGCCCAGTATATATGGTGTACTGATTAAGAGAATGAGTTATGTAGTCCAGCTGCTTGTGTTTAAATTATGGCTCCACTCTTATTAGCTCTTGGGTAAGTTACCTAACATCTCATGCCTCTTGTCTTCTCATCTGTAAAACGAAGATAATACCAATCATAGGGTTTTGAGGTTGAATAGTGAGTAAATGAAATGAGACATGGAAAACCCTAGAACAATGCCTGGTACAGGCTAAGTGCTTGTGCAATGATAGCTATCATCATCATTTTTCCTCTGGAACTTACATTATCTCTATAACTGGGACTACTAGATGATACTCCCTTAAAATCTACCCTTTTCTTAATGTCCAAGACAAAGCCTGGCCTAAGGTTAAAGATCCAGGAAAACAACTCTAAGTCATCTCAGTAGTGCATCATCCCATTCTGCCCTTCAGGGAGAGTCGGATCTTGGTGTCTAGCTCTCATATGTGGGTCCCTACCGTGATTCTTTTGTCCTGATTTCTATTCTAGCACTCTACTGAGACTCCATAAACTCTCTTGCATCTGAGGTGCTTTTCTACTGCCTTAGAGAACAGTCACATCACTGAGATTCATTGGCAAATCTCTCTGATGTGCACTGCCTACCAGGCCACCATGCATTTTTTTGATTAGTAGCAGTTTGGGACTTCCAGACCCTAGTCCTCATGCCTGCAGGTCTGTGCTGGATGTCCTGTAGGTCTTGGACCCATCATGTTTGACTATTCCATGGAGCTTCTATTCTTAGTACTTGAAACCCTCTCAGGCCCATGGAGAGTCCCTTTAGCTTTTAGTCCCATTTTATCTTTTTTCCCCAGCAACCACAACCTCTGATGAGCAAATAAGACCTATTGCTAGATTAACTGATACTCTGTGATTCCAACCTCCTTTACAAAACAAATACTTGGAGATTCATCGAAGTGGACTAAAATTTTTCAACTCAGCACATAAATTCTTCTGTTTAGAAATTATAACTCAGTTTTTACAAACCTATTTTAATTTGTGAGCACAAGTGTGATATTTCATGTGTATGTACATGTGTGCACGTGTGCATATTTGTCTCAATAAATTCTGGAATTATAACTTTCATGAAGTAAGAAGTATATAAAATAGATGAAGAAATTGGCCATCATAATGTATGAAGGTTACTAATATCTGATCAACTGTGTTTACAGTGACACTCTATGTCAGCTATGCCTATTCAGAGGAAAACAACATAGGTGGTTTTAAAGAGAACAAACTGGTTCTTTGGGGTGTGGACATTGGTTTCATAAGACAGACATTAGTTGGCCCTAGGAAAATCACTGCAGTGCAGTAAATTTAGTGACATGGGTGCCTTAGACCTGAAAGAGAAAAAAATTCCCTTAGAAACTGGGATATAGGGGAACTAGGAGAAATGATCCTTCCTTCCTTCCTTCCTTCCTTTTCCTTTCCTTCCCTTTCCTCCCTCCCCTGCCCTCCCTCCCTCTCTCCCTTCCTTCCTTCCTCCCTCTTTATTTTTTTCTCTCTTTTCACTTTCTTTTTTCATCTTTTAACTAATTTATAGCAAATTTTCTCTTTCCCCTGTTTGTGGTGAGTAGAATATTACTTTGTGGGTAATTAAAAAGTTGAAACTTTTTTATCTTTGAGACAGACAGAGTCTCATTCTGTCGCCCAGGCTGGAGTGCAGTGGCATGATCTTGGCTCACTGCAACATCTGCCTCCAGGGGTCAAGTGATTTTCTGCCTCAGCCTCCCAAGTAGCTGGAACTACAGGTGTGCAACCCCACACCCAGCAAATTTTTGTATTTTTTGTAGAGACAGTGTTTTTCCATGTTGGCCAGGGTGTTTTGAACTCCTGGCCTCAACTGATCCACCCACCTGCCTCCCAATGCTGGGATTATAGTAATGAGCCACTGGGCCTGGCCAAAAAATGGAAAATTTGAAGATCTAAACTTGCTTCACTGGAAAGTAAAAATAAACAAAAAACTCATTAAATATTCCAGAAAACCTGATTATTAAGTAAACTTTATTACTACTAGAAAACTATTCACAATGGTTCAAATTAAAAATAAAGCATTTGTTTAAAATTCTGTGTTCTCCAAAATTAACTATGTGACTATTTAAATTTGAGTTAAATAAATGTAAAAAAAATTTGAAACTTAGTTACTCAATTGCGTTGTTCTCATTTCAAGTGCTCCAGAGACACATGTGGCTAGTGGCACCCATGCTAGACAGTATGGATTCACATAAGTTCATACTGGATCATTGCAGAAAGTTTGACTGCATGGTATGGCTTTAAATAATTCACCTACTTAAAATTAGTAGTTTAATAGATTCTTAATTATTTTATTATTTATTTCTTTGGTCCCTAATCTTCTAGTATTTCAGCCTCTTCTTTTGCCACTCTTCAGGTCTGTTTTATTCTCATTCATCTCAGTATTCTTACACATGTTATTCCTCAGAAATTCCCTTTTCCTTCCGATTTTTTTCTAATCCATGGAATTTAATCCAGATATAATCTGACAGAAAACTTTCCCTGGCCTTTACTCTCTGGTTTAGGTGCCCTTAGCATCTAAGGGTCCCAATAGTACCTTGTGATTATTTTATTATGAGTCATCACACTTATCAAAACTGTATTTTAATTTCTCTCCTACCCTGAGATGCTTTATAGAAAATTCTAGTAAAATATATGAATGTTAATTCAGTTCAGTTTTTGACAACTATGAAACATTTTGTTCTAGTTTTCTTTTTGAGGATAAATGTTGTGAGGAAAGAGGAAAGTGGTGTTTGGATATAGAAAGGAGAAATAAAATGG
>PVKP010018921.1:0-43430 GCA_004027715.1 Plecturocebus donacophilus | reverse complement strand
TTTGTCTGTCATAAGAAAACTCTTAGCTGAAATGGCCGAAAACTGTGAGACATGCTATGGAAGCTGAATGCCAGACACTAGCAAAGTTTACTTTTTCCCTTTCTTATTGGCTGATGTTACTCTCACTTGATGTGGTTAAACCATTTTAGAAGTAGAGAAGACAGACAGTGTGAATATTTGTAAACTTGTTTTTATTTGGTATATGTAGGACTTAGTGATCCTCTGTTGCTATTGTCTTCTATAAACGGGGTTTCATGACTTACTGCTTAACAAATAACTATCTACTATGATATGCTGGACATTTCAGGAAATGGTAATTTGCCTTGCTACACAGTAAGAGGGCTATTAAGACATTTTTTTTTTAACTTCAGATAAGTGCATAGTGTCTTTGCAGTGCCAACATAAGGGAGATCTTGGCCAATGTGAGGTAAAGTTACTCATTCAAAACACTTGGCTAAGGTGATTTTGTAGTTCTTAACAGTTCTCCAAAGCATCTTGAACAGGAGTATTAAGATAAATGTAAATCTACAATGGCCGAAAAGAATTGTGAGCTTTTTCACTCATGATAAAACCTTATAGGAATAGTAAAAAAAAAAAATCCCTGTTGAAAGCTACTAGTACATTGGCCAGTGCTGGGTGGTACAGATTCTTATGAAAACATAAATGTATTAGTTCATCTCCATGTAGTAAAAAGTATACTTATACAGTGTTTTGTACTTGCATTTCGTGGTATTAAAACAATGATGCTAAAAAAAAAAAAAAAAAAAAAAAATTATCAGCTGGGTTCAGTGGCTCAAGCCTGTAATCCCAGCACTTTAGGAGACCGAGGCAGGAGGATGATTTGAGCCAAGGTGTTCAATAGCCTGGGCAATCCAGCAAAATCTCATCTCTATAAAAAATTTTTAAAAATTAACTAGGCATGGTGGCATGCATCTGTAGTCCCAGCTACTCGGGAGGCTGAGGTGGGAGGATCGCCTGAACCTGGGAGGTTGAGGTTGCAATTAATCATGATCATGCCACTGTACTCCACTCTGGGCAAAGTGTGTGACTCCGTCTCAAAAAAAAATAAGCAGGCAGGGGCGGTGGCTCACACCTGTAATCCCAGCACTTTGGGAGACCAGGGCGGGTGGATCACGAGGTCAGGAGTTCAAGACCAGCCTGGCCAAGATGGTGAAACCCCATCTCTACTAAAAATACAAAAAAATTAGCCAGGCATGATGATGGGCACCTGTAATCCCAGCTACCCAGGAGATTTAGGCAGAGAATTGCTTGAACCCGGGAGGCAGAGGCTGCAGTGAGCTGAGATCACACCACTGCACTCCAGCCTAGGTGACAGAGCGAGACTCCATCTCGAAAAAAATAATAATAAAGTCTCTATAGCATATGCTACTATTTAAAAAAAGAAAAGTAAGAAATCATTTTAGAATTCTAAAAAATTCTGAATAACATGTATTAGGATTTTCTTCCCAAATATCCATGTTCATTGTAGAAAATTTGAATATTTAAATACAAGCAGAGCCAGGTGTTGTGGCTCATACCTGTAATCACAGCACTTTAGGAGGCCGAGGTGGGAGGGCTGCTTAAGCCGAGGAGTTCAGAACCAACCTGGGCAACATGACAAGACCCTGTTTCTACAAATTTTTTTTTTTGATTAGCCAGGCGTCGTGGCATGCACCTGTGGTCCCAGCTACTCTGAGGACTGAGGTGGGTGGATCAATGGAGGCCAGGAGGTTGAAGCTGCAGTGAGCCATGTTTGTGCCACTGAACTCCAACATGGGTGACAGAGTGAGACCCTGTCTAAAAAAGAAAGAAAAGAACAGAAAAATCACCCACAGTTCATCACTATTAACACTTGATTACATAATCTTCCAGTATTTTAACCAGAAGTACTCTTTAACATTTTTTTCAAAATTGGATCTGTACTACTTATAGAACTTTTAAAATCACCTTTCACTATTTCAAAGTATCTTACTCTCCTATGTTATTCTTTTAAACTACTTTACACTATAAAAACAGAAGATTAATACTACCAAAGGGAAAAAAAATCAAACTATATGAAGACTATGAAGTAAAAACTAAAAGTTACCTTCTTCTCTAATCTGCTTCTTCTCTAATTTCAGTTAAGCCACTGGGAGTTTCTTACTTTCCTTCCATAACATTTTTTTTTTTTGAGATGGAGTCTTGTTCTGTCGCCTAGGCTGGAGTGCATGGCACAATCTCAGCTGACTGCAACTTCCACCTCCCGGGTTCAAGCAATTCTCCTGCCTCACCCTCTTGAGTAGCTGGAAATATATACAGGCATGCGCCACCATCTCCAGCTAATTTTTGTATTTTTAGTAGAGACAAGGTTTCACCACGTTTGCCAGGCTGGTCTTGAATTCCTGACATCAAGTGCACTATCTCCCACAGTGTTGGGATTACAAGTGTGAGCCACTGTGACTGGCCTCCCTAACACTTTTCATTATTCATCTCCTCTCTGCACACATGTACACATGCAGTCCCAGGAGCTTCCTATAGCTAGCTGTGATACTGGACAGCAAATAGGCCACAACTGGAATCAAGAAAATATAGAAAATATAGGCTCAACATTTCTTACTGCCTGATTTGGGAAATATGTTCCAGCTTTCTTGGGATCCAGGTGCATAAAGTCAACCACGCCCGTGAAGAATGTGAGGAATTTTAGCGTGAGACCAAATGGAGTCACCTAGAAACAAACAGAACAAGTTGTGAAAAAACGTTTATTTGAAAGAACCAGGAATGTGAGACACTGCTCACAGTAAACACTCATTGCCTTATTATCCCTGTGTATCTCTCCTCCCCCAGCCAACTCTTATCAATCTTTTCTTGCTATAAAACTAAATGGCAGAACAATTCCCGCAGTGACTGTTTCTTTCTTTAGTTGGCTCACCTCCCTTCCAGTCTAAGAGAGGACATCAATCCTCCCTCTCTCTGGGAGTCTTCCATGGGATGGAAGGAGCTTTGTACATGCATCCTTGGGGAACTGCCAGCCTGACGATTGGAATAGACTGTTACTAACTTAGATATTTGCCCAGTATAGGAAGGTAAAACTCAAATGCTTGCAAAAGGGAGATACTGAACACAAGCAAGCCAAGTCACCCTACAGAACCACCAAAGAGCAAAAAGTGACAACCCCCTCAAAAAGACAGTGGTGAGGGAGATGAATGAAATGAGAAAACTAAGTCCTCTCTCCTACCTCCCCACAAAATACAAGACCTATTATCTAGGAAAACTCTTACCAGAATGAAAAACAGGAAGAGTGCAAATTCTGAAAACATCAATTAAATTCTAAATATCATGTAAATACAGAGATATCCAGCCCCTTTCTCCTACTCATTCTCGGGCAGCCAGGCTTAGACCCTCTTGGGTGAAGATTGCCAGACCCTTTCTAGAGAAATCTAATATGCCAGAGAAGACCTATAACAATCACATTAGGAGGCTGCCCAAATTAAACCTGCTAGTCCTGTTCCTGACAGAAAAGTCAAAATAGTCAACAAGAGGCCAGGCGTGGTGGCTCATGCTTGTAATCCTAGCACTCTGGGAGGCTGAGGCAGGTGGCTCACCCGAGGTCAGGAGTTTGAGACCACCCTGGCCAACACAATGAAACCCTGTCTCTATAAAAATACAAAAATCAGCCAGGCGTGGTGGCGGGCGCCTATAGTCCTAGCTACTCGGGAGGCTAAGGCAGGAGAATAGCTTGAACCCAGATGGCAGAGGCTGCAGTGAGCCAAGATCACACCACTGCACTCTAGCCTGGGTGGCAGAACAACACTCTGTCTCAAAAAAAAATTTTTTTTAATTATAAAAATTTAAAACACAGTCAACAATCCCACACAGGCACACAGACTTGCTCAGTTTTTTAGCGCCTCACTCACAACATGGCAATCTAAACAAAAACTTCACAGAGAATTGAAAGTTAATGTTGAGAAGCTCTCCCAGGATGTTTCTGGATAATGTGCCACAATGAAACGAGGGAGAAAACCCAAAAAGAATAGATGGGATCAAAGAACTCTCCAGTACAGACAGAATAGAGTGCAGAAGTGAAGTCCTAGGACACCAGCTATGCAGGAGCCCTACAGAGCAACTAGTCCATCCTAGAGCAGGAAGACATCAAAAGGGGTTCTAGGTGGGAGGAAAAAGCAACTGATAGTTTACCTAAAGGATTTGAAAGCATGCAGAATTGTAGTGAGAGAAAAATAAGTTGAGGGTATAGGAAAAAATACTGATAGAGAATTTCACAAATGACAAAAACAAACCTGACTGCCAACTCCAGGGAAAAAAAGCTGTTCAAGAAAGTCATAGTAGGCTGGGTGTGGTGGCTCACACCTATAATCCCAGCACTTTGGGAGGCCAAGGCAGGAGGCAGATCACTTGAAGTCAGGAGTTCAACACCAGCCTGGTCAACATGGTGAAACCCCATCTCTACTAAAAATAGAAAAATCATCCAAGTGTGGTGGCACATGTCTGTAATCCCAGCTACTTAGGAGGCTAAGGCATGAAAGTTGCTGAACCTGGGGAGAGGGGTGGGACGGGTGGGTGGAGGCTGCAGTGAGCTGAGATCGCACCACTGCACTCCAGCCTGGGCAACAAGAGTAAAACCGTCTCAAAAAAAAACCCAAAAAAACCTTTTAATACCATTTGACCTTTTAGATCAGCACTGTCCAACAGAAATACGATGCTAGCCATATATGTCATTTTAAATTTTCTAGCAGTCACATTTTAGAAACAACAAAGAAAGAACAGACATTTTAGTAATCGCTTTTTGGATATATTAGGTTAATAATATATCCAAAATATTATCTCATATGTAGCACTGACCACATTTGAAGTGCTCAATGGGCATATGTGACTAGTAGCTACCCTTATCAGATAGTTTAGACTATATACATGTAATACTTTAAAAAGAATTATTTTTGGCCAGGCGCAGTGGCTCATGCCTGCAATCCCAGCACTTTGGGAGGCCAAGGCGGGCGGATCACGACGTCAGGAGTTCAAGACCAGCCTGGCCAACATAGAGAAACTCCGTCTCTATTAAAAATACAAAAAATTAGCTGGGTGTGGTGGCGTGTGCCTGTAATCCCAGCTACTCAGGAGGCTGAGGCAGGAGAATCGCTTGAACTTGGGAGGCAGAGGTTGCAGTGAGCGGAGATCACGTCACTGTACTCCAGCCTGGGTGACAGTGTGAGACTCTGTCCCAAAAAATAAACAAATAAATAAAAAATAAGAATTATTTTTGTTTTAAAAAGTAGTAGTAGCCGGCCTCCATACTGGCTAACATGGTGAAACCCCGTCTCTACTAAAAATACAAAAAAATTAGCTGGGTGTGTTGGTGAGTGCTTGTTGTCCCAGCTACTCGGGAGGCTGAGGCAGGAAAATCGCTTAAACCTGGGAAGTGGAGGTTGCAGTGAGCCGAGAAAATGCCACTGCACTCCAGCCTGGTGACAGAGCAAGACTCCGTCTCAAAAAAAAAAAAAAAAAAAAAGCAGTAGGAAAAAAAAGTAGTAGTAGCAATGAACAGCTTACCTTCTGTACCTGAGCTCTGACCACTAGTCCTGGTAGCAAGTTATTAAGGGTCCAGCTCTGTTCTTCAGTAGCAATGGCAGTAGAAACCTCCGAGTGACCAACAGAAAGACGCACAACTCCTCCGCTGCCTCTCACCTCTTCGATGATGCAGTTCAGGTACTGACCCACCTTTAGTTCAGCGCCTGTAAAGCCAGCCCCGGACCCCAAAAGGAAAAATGTCTCCATGAGAAGGACTTTCAACATGGGCCAAGAAATACCTGAAAAGACCCAGGTCCTACCTGCCCAGTTAGCACTGATTACTCCCCATATTCCCAATCTCTAAGGGGCCAACTATAGGAAGGAAATGAAGTTACCGTAATTAATGTGAAATTCAATCAACCCACAAAAATATGAAAACCTCAACAAGCCAGGAGACTGCTGGTTCAGAAGCCATGGGGGCCTAAATCGCAGTGGAATCCTCCAGGTTAGAAAAACTGACACTATTCCATCAGATCTTAGTGAGACTCTGCCACTCACTGGCCCTTCATCCATCTTCCCTTTCCTATTAATTAGGATTAAGTGCTAATTTTATCAAAGCCACAGTGCCTTCAGGGTCACCATTCTGTCATGTTATTCATCAAAGTGGCACTTAAATATAATCCCCCCATGCACCACCTCACTGCCATGTACTGGCCCCTTTTCTTGCCCTCACCTTTGTTCTTCTGTCGGATGTACTCCTGGGCTTTCAGCAGTGGCAGAAAAGCTCTGGTTCCATCAACACCGATGTCCACTAGGTAGCCATGATCTTCCAGGCTGGACACAGTACCTGTAAGTAGCTGGGGGAAGAGAACGTAGTCCCAAAAGTTCCAAGTCAAAGGTAATGGGACACACAACAAACATTCAAACTTCAATGTTCCTGCCAATAAGCTCACACTCTGCCATCATCCCACCCCACATTCAACTTTAAAACACAATCCCACCAGACAGCAGACATCAAACTCAACACTCCCAGGCTTGAAGGATCTGATGGTTGCCAGGCAGTGAGGAAAGTTAAACACAGCTGAATGATGGAACAATAGAGAAGAGTCTCTTGCCTCCAGTGCTTTCAAAAGATAGCAAACTTTCGGCCAGATACGGTGGCTCACATCTATAATCCCAACATTTTGGAAGGCCAAGGCAGGCAGATCACTTGAGGTCATAAGCTTGAGACCAGTCTGGCTAATATGGTGCAATTCCATCTCTACCAAAAATACAAAAATTAGCTGGGCTTGGCACCTGTAATCCCTGCCTCAGGAGGCTGAGGCAGAATCACTTAAACCCAGAAGGAGGAGGTTGCAGTGAGCTGAGATCATGCCATTGTACTTCAGCCTAGGCAACAGAGTGAGATCATCTCAAATAAAAAAAAAAAAAAAAAAAGATGATAGCAGATTTTTACATTATGCAAAGAGAGAAACTGCAAGACCCTGCAAGGGCACTCCCAGAGCCAGGACTACTAAGAAAATCCAGTAGTACTCTTCTAGCTGTCATATCATTTCTCTTCTGAGCACCTCCAAGACATTAAAAAAAGTACTGCTGGCCGGGCACGGTGGCTCATGCCTGTAACCTCAGCACTTTAGAAAGCCAGGACAGGTGAAGCACCTAAGGTCAGGAGTTCAAAAATCGGCCTGGAAAACATGGGGAAGCCCTGTCTCTACTAAAAATACAAAAATTAGCTGGGCGTGGTGACACGCACCAATAATCTCAACTACTAGGGAGACTGAGGCAGGAGAATCGCTGGAACCTGAGAAGTGGAGATTGTAGTGAACCAAGATCGCACCATTGTACTCCAGCCTGGATGACAGAGCAAGATTCCATCTCCAAAAAAAAAAAAAAGCAAAACTGCCAACCTCCCTTACATTACATGGGAAGAAATGTGGCTCTGAAACTTGCTATTTGGTCTTTGGTAAGTCACTTAAACCTCTCTGAGTGCATGTTTTCAAATATACAAGGAATAGTATCTACCTGCCTCACAGGGTTGCTGTGAAAATTATATCAAAGTGCCCAAAACGTCACCTGTCAAATAGTAGGCTCTTGACACTTGTCAATTTCCTACAACTTAACTTACTTTTATTCCCTTTTTATCCAACTAAATCCCACCAAACTTTCTAGGTCTTTCCTAAATCCTACTGCTTCTAACACATTGCAAGATCATACTGATCTCCATTCTCTTAATTACAAGAGTACTTATGTTATCTATATGAGTGTAAGTTTACCCTTTTGTACCTACTAGACTTAGAGGCTCTGAGCCAGGACTAACATCGCCTGAATCTCCACAAGACTGAACACAAAGTAGTGGGATATCCAGTAATACAGCTGATAGACTAATTTTGCTGACTACCCTGTCTCTTGCTCTCAGAGAGCAGCTCTCAAGCATTATATATAAATGCCAGAAGCCTTTGTAAAAGACAAAATCTGCAAGGAAGTTTCAGTAAGTAAGGCACTATGAGCAACTCCTTCTCACCATCACCAAGTCCACCGCTAAGGCTTCCCGGAGGCATTTTTCCTTGCTACCAGTGAAATTTGGACTTGCTTTCTCTTTTCTCTTCTCCAATGTAATGATTAGGTTTAAGTCTTCAAGGTCCATTAAATACCCAACGAACCCAAGAGACCTTCCTTCCAGAAAAAGACCCACTCCTATGTGTAACAGTTAAGCTGAAAGTAAAAGGTGGCCTAGACCATGCTCCCTAGGAGGCAGGGAGAAGGCACATTGCCCACTCTTTCTCCCTGACCCTAGATACCTACCATGCCAGGCTTCAGGGCCTCAGCACTCAGTACTCTGTTGACATTTTTGGGGTTCAGAGACAGCTTGACACTCTTCTTGCCCCTCTCTGTGATGCCCAGACTGCTCACCACACATCTCACCAGCATTCCAGGTGAGAAAAGTTCAGGCAAATGGAGTAAGTCCTGCATAACACAAATGAGAAAGATCTGATACACACCCTTCTCCTGAACCAAAAATCTCACCCAGCCGTGGCTCAGGGACTTCTCATCCTCAGACCCCAAAGAACCCAAAAGATGGGTGAGGAATAACCATCCATCCACAAAGGAAGATGGATCTGTGACCAAGTCACAGTCTTGAATTTAGCATAAGGCCTTCAAATATTTCCACATAACTGGCATGTAAAATGACTTGTCAAAATAATTGTCTACACTTACTGCCTCTACTTCATCTTTTACTCACCCTTCAGCTCACTGCAATCTGGTTTCCACCCCCTCACTCCATCACTTTATCTCCCCAGAGAGTCACCAGTGAGCTCCATATCGCTAAATCCAGGGGTCTGTTTTGCAGTCCACTAAAAAGTACTTGAGGGTTAGGCGCAGTGGTTCACGCCTGTAATCCCAACACTTTGGGAGGCCGAGGTGGGCAGACCATCTGAGGTCAGGAGTTTGAGACCAGCCTGGCCAACATGATGAAACCCTATCGCTACTAAAAATACAAAAATTAGCTGGGTGTGGTGACGTGGGCCTGTAATCCCAGCTACTTGAGAGGCTGAGGCAAGAGAATCACTTAAACCTGGGAGATGAAGGTTACAGTGTGCTGAGATTGTGTCACTGCACTCCAGCCTGGGTGACAGAGTGAGACTCTGTCTCAAAAAATGAAAAATCATGATCATCTCTCCCAATCCAGGTCCCCTTTAGGGTTTCCTATCTCAGGATGTCATGACCAAGCAACAAATCATGCACAACAGAAACCTAGAACTCAGCCCTAACACCTCCATCTGCCCCACCACCCATATAGAATCTATCACCAAGCAATGACTTTGCCTCCTCAGTCCTCAGGAAATCCCGAACTCAGGTCACCATCAGTCTCAGAACATGAACGACTATAAGAGCCTCCTAACTTGTCTCTAAGACAACTTCTCATGCCTCTTCAATCTACACACTATGCTGTCTATGTGTCACCTACCCCAATGAGAACATTTCAAGGACTTCCCATTGATTCTAGAATTTAAAAACAATCCTTAAAAATGGTCTGCAAGGCTGCATATGCCCTGGCCCCCATTCAGCTCTCCAGCCCATCTCACATTATGCTCTCCCTTGCTCTCCCTACCTAGCCATACTAGCCTTCTCTCTGTTATATATCACATTGCTCTGCCTGAACCCCTTCCCTTCTTTATCTAGGGAACCCTCACTCTTTAGATCTCAGTTTAAGCATCCCTTCCTTAACAAAGTCTTTCAGGCTCCCAGACCTAGCTGAAAATTCCTTTATGATAAACTCTCATGGCACCTTGTACCTTTCCTTTTAGCACCTGGCAAAGTTGTAATTTTAAAACTATTTGTGTTCTACTTATTTTCAGTAACAGCTTCATCTGGATTTCCCTTACCTTCAGAGGTTGTTCTTGTGTCACCTGCTCGTTCAGCTTTTTGGTGTAGGCATCACAGATTTCAGTGACTTGCACAAATCCCTGGAGGCCATTGGGGAGACTAATCACCAGTTCCAGTTCATTCACCTCTTTCACACAACCCAAAATCCGCATTCCCTCACACAGGGACTAGAAGAGAAAAAGTGAAATGTGTACAATAAGGACGAGAACAACAATAGGGAAGGTTGGAAAGTCTAGCTTCTAGTCTCAATTTAAAAGCTATAGGGTCAAGCACAGTGGCTTATGCCTATAATTCCAGAACTTTGGGTGGCCAAGGCAGGAGGACTGCTTGAGCTCAGGAATTCGAGACCAGCCTGGGCAACACAGTTTCTAAAAAAAAAAAAAAAAAAATTAGCCAGCCATAGTGGTGCACGACTATAGTTGCAGGTATTCTGAGGTGATTGGATTGCTTGAGCCAGGAGGTTGAGTCTGCAGTGAGCCGTGATCATACTGCTGTACCCCATCCTTGGCAACAAAGTGAGACCCTATCTCAAAAAATAAAAATAAAAAATAGGCCAGGCACAGTGGCTCACAACTGTAATCCCAGCATTTTGGGAGGCCAAGGCAGGTGGATTACCTGAGGTCAGGAGTTCGAGACCAGCCTGGCCAACATGGCAAAACCTGGTCTTTACTAAAAATACAAAAATTAGCCGGGCATGGTGGCACATGCCTTGTGATCCCAGCTACTCGGGAGGCTGAGGCAGGGGGATTGCTCAAACCCAGGAGGCAGAGGTTGCAGTGAGCTGAGATCATGCCACTGCACTCCAGCCTGGATGACAGAGCGAAACTCTGCCTCAGAAAAATAAATACAAAATATAAATTCCAGGAATTTTTATAAATCAAAAGAAATATACATGTGTTCATATCAGTGCATGTCTCAAATATCAGACCAAAGGATTGTAAAAGGTCTAGATTATACAACAGTCTTAACAGCACTGGGATACTGGAGGACACCTTTGCCTTTTACATTATTCTGAGCAACTCAAACTCAAATGCCTCACAGACAACACAACAAAGGAAGCCAGCTAGTGGAGACAATGGCAGTCTGGAGTGACCATGCCAGATCTAAAAGGCACAACCACTACTCAGCTTCTTGTCATTTATAAACATGAGGAAACACGGGCCTTGTGCTATCAGTGCTTTCGAATTTTTACAAGAAGCCAGAAATCGCATTTTCATGTAAAATTTTTAGTTTTCTAACGTTAGCACCAAGTCTAACAATTTTTTTAAAAGTATACAGGACAAAATATTGAATCTGAATCTGGCCAAATCTAAATGTTCCCCTTCAAAATTATTTGACTTCTTCTCTTTTTGACAACTAACATACATTGGTGTCATCATCTAAACAAAAATGTATGGAACACAGTTAAGACCACTCCCAATTTTTGCAGATGGGTTTCACATCTATGAAATGAATGGGCAGGATTAGAATGACTGCTAAAGTTACTGTCAGTTCTAACCTCTGAATATATCAAAACACAAGTCCTGTGAGGACACAAACAAACCCATGGCAGCTTTAAAATAAAAACAAAGGGTAGGTACAATGGCTCACACCTATAATCCTAACACTTTAGGAGGCCAAGATAGGAGGATTGCTTGAGCACAGAAGTTCTAGACCAGTCTGGGCAAAATAGCAAGATGCAAGCTCTACAAAAGATTTAAAAATCAGCTGGGCATGGCAACACACACCTGTAGTAGTCCCAGCTGCTCAGGGGAGGCTGAGGCAGGAGGATTGCTTGAGCCCAGGAGTTCAAGGCTAAAGTGAGCTATGATCATGCCACTGCATTCCAGCCTGAGAAACAGAATCAGGCCTGTGTCTAGAAAATAATAAATAAATAAAAAGGAATAAAAAAGATTCCTGGCATCAGTTAGCCACTGAAGGAAATCATGCTCAGTCCTTAGCAAAAATTGCAAGAATCTCTACAGGCACACACATGAAATATAATATATTAAGGGGAAAATGGAATTAAGAGAAAAAAGAAGGAAAGAAGAAAGAAAAAACATACACGAACTTAAGCAACAAGGTCGTTTATTTAAAAGAAAGCCAAACTGTAACAAACCTCAACACTAAGGATTTCAAACTTCTCTCTTGTAGACTTGCTGCTTTCTCTCTTTTCAATTTTCAACTTTTTTGTTTTTGCTGGCACCTTCTGGCTCTTTTTCCTTTTGGTGGATCCCTCTTCAGTAGAAACCTAGAAGAGTCAGGGGAACCCACAAAGACCCAAAAGAATAAGAAGCAATCTAACTTTTCCCTTCTATTTCAGGTCATCTGTCACCTTGGTTGTTACTCCTTCACTCCACCCTACCCCATCTCACTCATAATTGTTTCTTTAATTCTTGCTTAAAAAAAAAAAGAAAAAAAGGTCAAGCACAGTGGCTCACGCCTGTAATCTCAGCACTTTGGGAGGCTGAGGCAGGCGGATCACGAGGTCAAGCAATTGAGACTATCCTGGCCAACATGATGAAACCCCATTCTACCAAAAATACAAAAATTAGCTGGGTGTGGTGGCGGGCGCCTATAATCCCAGCTACTTGGGAGGCTGAGGCAGAAGAATGACTTGAACCTGGGAGGTGGAGGTTGCGGTGAGCTGAGATCGCGCCACTACACACTACACTCCAGCCTGAGCGACAGAGTGAGACTCTGTCTCAAAAAAGAAAATTGGGCTGCCAATGCTCTTTCTGCCCAAGGTCTGAGAAGCCTCCTTCATGTTCCCAAAGTCTCTTCTCTCTTGTGTTCTTCCTCTCTTAACTGAGATGAACACTGGGGTTCCCTAGTTTGAGGAGCATTGTAGAACAGTGCAGGAAAATGGGCACTGGAGTCACACAGACCCAAGTTAAACTCTCATCTTTTCCACCATAACAAGCTATGTGGTTTCTGTTAAATGATATAAAGGCCAGGCACAGTGGCTCATGCCCATAATCTCAGCACTTTGAGAGGCCAAAGCAGGCAGATTACTCGAGATTAGGAGTTCAAGATCAGCCTGGCCAACAGGCTGTAATTTTTTTCCACTAAAAATACAAAAAAAATTTAGCTGGCTGTGGCAGTGCACACCTGTAGTCCCAGGTATTCAAGAGGCTGATGCAGGAGAATCACTTGAACCCAGGAGGCAGAGGTTGCAGTGAGCTGAGAGCACAACACTGCACTCTAGCCTGAGCAACAGAGCAAGACACTGTTCCTCATCATGGAATTGTGATCACTGCTTCATAGTACAGTTGAAAAGATTACACAATATAGACCTAAAGCCACACACTTAAATGTTAGTCCCTTTCCCCAAGCATTTGGAGCACAGGTTAGTCTAGGTAAGACTGTGAAGTCTAATGCAAAATCTGACCATTACCTGTGCCAAAGAACCCATGTAAAAATGCAATGATCAGGCTGGGCATGGTGGCTCAGGCCTGTAATCCCAGTACTTTGGGAAGCCGAAGCAAATGAATCATCTGAGCTCAGGAGTTCAAGATCACTCAGGACAACATGGTGAAACCCCGTCCCTACTGAAAATACACACAAAAAATTAACCGGGTGTGGTGGTGTGCACCTGTAGTCCCAGCTACTTGGGAGGCTGAGGCAAGAGAATCACTTGGGCCTCAGGGGCAACAACTGCAGTGAGCCAAGATCGCACCACTGCACACCAGCCTGGGCCAGAGTGAGACTCTGTCTCAAAAAAGAAATGCAATGATCAGTCAGGCACAGTGGAAATGCCTGTCGTTCCGGCTGCTTGGGAGGCTAAGGCGGGAGGATTGACTGAGCCCAGGAGTTTAAGTCCAGCCTGCATAACACAGTGAAACACTGTCTCTCCTCACCTCTCTGGAAGGAAAAAAAAAAAACATCGGCTGGGCACAGTGGCTCACACCTGTAATCCCAGCACTTTAGGAGGTTGAGGTTGAGGTGGGCAGATCATACAAGTTCAGGAGTTTCAGACCAGCCTGACCAACGTGGTGAAACTCTATCTCTAACAAAAAAACAAAAATTAGCCCAGCATGGTAGCAAGTGCCTGTAATCCCAGCTATTCATTCTTGCCACTGTGCTCTAGCACAGGGGCAAGAGTGAGATTCCATCTCAAAAAAAAAAAAACGGCTTCCTCTCCATCCTTAATCAACATGGCACAGGCTGGGCGTAGTGGCTCACGCCTGTAATCCCAACACTTTGGGAGGCCGAGCCGGGTGGATCACCTGAGATCAGGAGATAAGAGACCTTTCTGGCCAACATGATAAAACCCCATCTCTACTAAAAATACAAAAATTAGCTGGGCGTGGTGGCATATGTCTGTAGTCCCAGCTACTTGGGAGGCTGAGGCAGAAGAATCGCTTGAACCCAGGAGACAGAGGTTGCAGTGAGCTGAGATCGAGCCACTGCACTCCAACCTGGGTGACAGAGCAAGACTCTGTCTCCAAAAGAAAAAAAAAAAAAAAAAAAAAACCTGGCACAGAATACCTAAGAACAAGGAACAACAGCATTTTATTTTGTTTGTTTTGTTTTTTGAGATAGAGACTCGCCCAGGCTGGAGTGCAGTGCTGCAATCTCTGCCTAGTCAGTTCAAGCACTTCTCATGCCTCAGCCTCCCGAGTAGTTAAGACTAGGACTACAGGCTTGCACCACCAAGTCCAAGTAGTTTTTGTATTAGTATTAGTATAGATGGGGTGCCACCATGTTGGCCAGGCTGGTCTTGACTCCTAGCCTCAAGTGATCTGCCTGCCTTGGCTTCCCAAACTGTTAGATTACAGGCATGAGCTCCCATGTCAAGCCAACAGGAGTACCTTAAACTCTACCACTAAATGCCAAGCTTCAAAAGATATAGGCTTGTGGTGGCATGGCCTCTCTAAATGAGTTAAATTTATAGACGTAGACTTCGACGCAAAAAAATCTAGAAAATAACACATTCTCAAATAAGGCTTATTTTTCACAAGATACTAGAGTGAAAGTTTCCAGTGAGTGTCACCAAACAAGCATACTACTTACATCAAATAAGTTGTCTTGTTCAACTGACTGCTGGAAAGCTTTCTCTGGTTTGTGGATCTTTCTTGTACCCCCTCGGGGGAAGCTTTCTTCCAGCGTTGCCATGTTTGGGTCTCCTAAAAACAATGCAAAGAAAAATGGTGATATGTTGTCTTGGTAGATTTCAGAAAGGTGTGATCAATGAGCAAGAGAAAGAATGTTCCAGCAATATGCTATACAACATTCAGGTCTGCAACATAGATGATTTAGATGTCAGGCCCGGGATAATCCATACTTCATCTTTCCAATGGTCTCTGCTTCAAAACCACAAATCCACCCACCTTCTTCCAGAAAAATAAGCTATAGATTCAATGTAGCACTCATTAAGCAGCTACAGCCAAGTCAGAGATACACTGTAGCTCTATAGAGGAATATATAATCCTCTACCTTCAAAGAACATGCACACTTTTTAGAAGACAAAACAATTATGCAAGTAACTTAAAATGCAAATCAGATTATAAACCATCACAAAGATATAGGAAGGGATAAGGCTTCAGTAAAGGAGGGAAGCTTCATAAACATCCTTTTAAGCTGCAGGGTAAAAGATGAACAGAAGCTCGACAGGTAGAAAGGGAATATGAGAAAAGGCGTGGAATGGGAAAAGCCTATTATTCCAATAAACACCAGCAATTTCCCTATCAAAGAACTGCTCAAAGGCTTGCTGTTGTCTTTGAAGAATTATTCAACTAGACCATTGGGAGATTAAAGCATAAAAATTGAAGTTAAATTTTAAAGGAGGCTGGGCATAGTAGCTCACAGCTGTAATTCTATCACTTCGGGCGACCGAAGCAGGCAGATCATCTGAGGTCAGGAGTTCGAGACCAGCCTGACCAACATGGAGAAACCCCGTCTCTACCAAAAATGCAAAAAATTAGCCAGGCGTGGAGGTGTGTGCCTGGTACCAGCTACTCAGGAGGCTGAATCGGGAGAAATTGCTTGAGGCTGGGAGGCAGAGGTTGCAGTGAAGCAAGATCCGGCCACTGCACTCCAACCTGGGGGACAGAGAGAGACTCCGTCTTAAAAAATTAAAGGAGAAATTGGGCTTCTTTGTGGAAGACCCTGAATTAGGTATGGGTAGTTTACTTTGGCAAGTCAGAGACTTAAGCAGCGAAAGCCACAGAACAGTAAGCAAGAAAAATACACAGCAGACTATAGATTGGGCATGAAGAGAGGCAGTACAGAAGGTAAGGAAATTCAGTAGAAGGATTCAAATGCATTGTTAAAAAGGATTGAAATGCAGTACAACAGAGAAACCATGAGAACCAGAACTGAGTATAAGTGAAAACAGAAAACAGGAGACGTTGGTTCTGAGAGACAACTGGCAATAAAAATCTAGAAGGGCTTGAGACTAGAGAAGTGATGACCTGTTGTGGCCAAGGATATGGAATCAGGGATGGGTGTATGATTCAAAGAAACAAGAAAGTTTAGAGAGTCTAGGTTGCTGGATATTTCACCCTTAATTTCATTTCAGACAAGGGGAAACTGAGGCTCCAAAAAGGAAGGCGATTCAGGGGCACAAAAATGACTTAAGCTACTTTCCGAATACAAAGCCTGGGATTACAGGGGCTGCTAGAACAGCCAGCTTCGAAGCGGGGCTCAGGTGGCCAAACCACACTCATCTAGCGGATGCCTAACAGGGACCCAGGCCTGAGACAGACCGGACAGCTATGAGGTTTCCTCCCTTGTCGTCTCTGCCTTTACTCACCAGTAGCTCGCGCCGCTGTAATCTTACACGCGGAGACCAAGACACTCAGGACCAGTGCAACTCTTCCGGAAGTATGGGCGGGCGCAACACCCTACTTCCGTTGCTGTGCGACGAAGGCGACGTAAGACAGGAATCGGAAGGGCCGGACTTCGAGCCGTAGCCAATCGAGGCAGAAGGCCGAATCGCAGTGGCCGGCTGAGGCGGCTTCTTCCGGCCGAGCAGAGCGGTGGATACGGTCGTTGAAGGACCCTGGCTGCGGAATTTGTGACTATAGCAGGTGGGTGAAGAGGGGAGCCCGGGCTTGGACCTCCCGCCTCTTCCACGTTGCGGGGCCAGCCACCGTTTCTGGCCGAGGAACACTTCGAGATCTTAGCTTTGGAGGAGAGAAACCGTGGGGGATAGGAAAGGAGCTAGAAAAAACGAGGGGCGCACGGGGGCGGCCAGAGGGTGAGAAGCCTCGAGGCGAGGAGGATAGGTGCTCCCAAAGGCTCCCTCAGTTCCCGAAGACTCTTAGATTGCATTCGCCAGTGTAGAAAAATGAGGCCCTCCGCGAAAGGAGTCTCCCAAGGTCACCCAGTGACGTAATATTGACAAGGACTAGGGCTTCTGACCCCATCACCGGCCGAATTAACCTCTTTTCCTCTGTACGCGCATAGCTGTTTCTTCCCACCGAGCTGTGCTTAGGAAGTTGTCCATCCAGGCCTCCTTTAGATGCTGTGCAGCGTTTGTCAAAGCGAGTGAGCGTCGCGCGGCCCTTGCAGTTCGCCAGGCCCGCTGAAAGCGGGTTAGATTTCAGTCTTTAGACGATCAGCGGGAAGGCCTTTCCTAGGAGGTAGCCAGAATAGAGAGCTGTAAACTTGAAGTGCAAGAGGCTGCTTCTGGTACCCGAGTGGTTCTCACTCATCTTTGCCTTTCTTACCTCGTGATCTCACCATTCCAGGTAAGTATTCAGTTAGAAAGGAAAATAGCAATATAGAGGAACAGAGTAGCAAGAGCTACTGGTCACTCTGTACTTTTAATAAAGTGCCCATCTCAGGGGTGGAGAGAGGCACAGAAGGATTAGTTACATTTAAGAGCATTTAGTGGCCGGACGCGGTGGTTCACGCCGGTAATCCCAGCACTTTGAGAGGCCGAGGCGGGCAAATCACCTGAGGTCAGGAGTTCGAGATCAGCCTGGGTAACATGGTGAAACCCCATCTCTACCAACAATACAAAAATTAGCCGGGCGTGGTGGCGTGCACCTGTAGTTCCAGCTACTCTGGAGGCTGAGGGAGGAGAATCGCTTGAGCCCAGGAGGCGGAAGTTGCAGTGAACCGAGGTCTGGCCACTGCACTCCAGCCTGGGCAACAGAGAGAGGCCTTGTTTTGTTTTGTTTTGAAAAAAAAAAAAAAAAGGCAGTTAGTGGCTTAATTAAAACACCACCATTTAACAACATTAAATCTTATCCAGGAGTCTTACAAAGGGCACTGTAAACACAAGGGTTCCTTTATCTTTGCCCTAGTTTGTAACTTGCAGTATGCTGAAGAGTGCAGAACCAAATTTTTCGATCTTACTCCATTATTATCTCATCAGCAACAACCCCCCCCCATTTCCCCCTCCATCTTAGCCTCTCAAGAGTCCTCCTTAGACTCTAAGACCCAAACTAACTTGAGTAATTGATTTCCGTTCTTGAACTATGCACTTCCCTGCAGTCAAAATTAGTATTCTGTGGGATATCACAAACATAGCTTTCCTCTCATATTGTGTGTAAATTAAAGGAAAATATAAAGCACCTTAGTATTGTTAGGCATATCCTTATAAAAAGTTTCGTTAGGTGTAACATAGGGGAGGTTTTCAGTTAATGGTCAACATTAAACCCTTGTTTTCTGTAGCGGTTTCTCCTAAAAACCTACTTCATACCAAAAGAAATGAATCCAAAAATGTATCATGAAATGAATCGGGGGGAAAGTATGTCTTTAGTAAGTTTAGTAAAGTGAAATAGTTGATATAAGAGCTGCATTATAAAGTTGCTTTTAATGGAGATTTTCCTACTTGGGCTAGACTGGCCAAGGTCTCTGAAGAGGCCTAAGGAAGTCTGGATTTCCTTCATTGCTCCAAGAACCTTCTTGAAGCTTGAAAATTAAGGTCATTTTTCTCAAATATTCATTGCCAATTCTTTGCACAAGAATGCCTCTGAAAGCCTTTGAATGGGGGAGTTCCAGTTTCCATAGCAATGACTCCCTTATAGATATCTCCCTCTTCCATTTCATCAAGAGCCAGCTGAGTCACTGTCACTGCCTACCAATCTCGACCGGACCTCGACCGGCTCGTCTCTGTTGCCAATCGACTCGGCGTGGCGTCGGTCGTGGTAGATAGGCGGTCATGCATACGAATTTTCAGCTCTTGTTCTGGTGACCTTTTGAACATGTCTTGTCTTTGCTGTTTTTTATTATTAAAAAATCACGCCTTTATAAAATACACAGGTACTATAGATTAAGCCCTCAAAAAATTTGCTATATATTCTTCCAGCGTTTTTTTTTAATAGACTTATTTTTCTGTTTCCATTACTGCGGTATTTTTCAAACTTTAGCATGCTTCAGAATTACCTAGAAGCCTTATTAAAATAGATTCCTGGACCCAGAGTTTCTGATTGAATAGGTAGGGCCTAAGAATTTGCACTAACAAGTTTCCAGTGATGCTAATGCTGCTGGTCTAGGGACAAGACTCAGAGAACCATTGATGTGCTTTATAATATCCAGAAATAGTTTTTTTTTTTTTTTTACAAAATTTAACATTACTTGGGACATCTTCCCAAGTCAGTACACAAAGATCTCTGCATATTGTGTGTCCTTCAATGGAAATCATCATTTTTTAATCAGTCTTCTATAGATGTACTTTTAAGATACTCATAAACAGTATTTCAGTGACCATCTTTGAACTATATAATGTGTTTCCACTTTGTAATATTTCAATAAGGGTAAATTCCTGGAGAAAAAAAAGAACCAGCTAGATGAAAGGGTATACTCATTTTATAATTGGATAGATACTGCCAAATTGCACTTTCTGAAAGTTGTACCAGTTTACACCACAAGCAACAGAGAAAGAATGCTTGTTTTCTCACATACTTAATTCTGCTACTTACCATAATTTTATCTTTGCTAGTTTGATGATTAAATATTGGTCTCACTTCACTTTTTTTTTTTTTTTGACTAATAGTGAGGTTGGTTATCCAGTTACATTTTGTCTTTTTGTTTTTGGCTCTTTTTTTCCTTAATATTTTCCCTTCCCTGAGATGACTTAAATATTTACCCATATTTTATTCCAGGACTTTTTGATTTCACTATTTACATTTAAATGTTTTATTTGTTTTGTGGTGGTGCAAGGATTCCAGCTTCCTTAACACCACCACTAGCTATTATCAACTCCATTTAGTAAATGATCCCTTCTCCCCTCTCCCATGGAGGTCCTAAATTCAGTGTACTGTGGTGTGATGGAGCCAAGAATGAAAACATTAAGCTGTATTAGGTCAGAGAATGAACTTAGCAGGAGCTATTGTGTTCTCTTATGCTGAGTGATTTGATATATTCTGAGGTGTTCATGAAATAGCAATCAAGGTAAAATCCTACTTCCAAAAGCTTTTCTTATTAGCAAGGCTTTTTCCACCATCTTTGCTACTGCTGTGTTGTATGAGACATAGATAAAAATTTACAATATTTATATGCAATGACTTCGAGTTTTTAAACTAAAACAAGACAAAATTTATTTACTTTTACATCCAAACCAATTTATTGTTGCTTTCTTTTTTTAAAAGATTGAGATCATGGCAGGTCCAGAAGCTGAGGAACAATTTCAGTTCACTGGTATTAAAAAATATTTCAACTCTTATACTCTCACTGGTAGAAGGAATGTAAGTATTAATGATAACTTTAAGCAGTTACATTTTAAAATAATACAGATGGGACAACTCGTTTACTTTCTTTCTTTCTTTCTCAGTGTGTATTGGCCACATATGGAAGCATTGCTTTGATTATCTTATATTTCAAGTTAAGGTCCAAAAAAACTCCAGCTGTGAAAGCAACATAAATGGTAAGAAGTTGATATTTAAACCTTTATAATGGAGCCATATTGATGTTAGGATTTTTCCCTAACATTTACTATAAACTCTTGTCATTTTGCAAAATTTATTGCATACAAGAAAAAAATAAAGAGACTCAGTATAGTGGCTCACACCTGTAATCCCAGCACTTTAGGAGGCTGAGGCAGGTGGATCACATGAGGTCAGGAGTTCAAGACCAGCCTGGCCAACGTGGTGAAACCCCATCTCTACTAAAAATACAAAAATTAGCTGGGTGTGGTGGCAGGCGCCTGTAATCCCAGTTACTCAGGAGGCTGAGGCATGAGAATCACTTGAACCTGGGAGGTGGAGGTTGCAGTGAGCCGATACTGTGCCACTGCACTCCAGCCTAGTGGCGAGAGCAAGACTGTCTCCAAAAAACGGAAAAAAGAAAAAAAAAAAAAAACAGAAAAATATTGCCCACGTCTCAGGACCCTAACAATTTTTGTTAAATGTGTTTTGTTTGGTTTCCAGTGGCTATGATCAGGTCTGTAATTTTGTCTTACACCATATATATCTTTATGATTTGAATGCATTCTGTTCATAAATATAGAAACTATTTCAGAGAAGAAATCTCCCATTAGAATTAGTAATAGTACAGTGAATGCTTTTGAGCATGAAGCCTTGTCTGTATCTAGGGTTGTCTTCCCCAATGCTTTCCCAGACAAATACAGGGTACCTACCTTTGTAAATGGATGTGTCTTTTGCCCAGCCAATGTGAAATGTAAGTTTCTGATTTTTGCTAATTTAATGAGTAAAAAAATTGCATTTCCTGTGTTTTGAAATACATTTTTCTATTTACTATTTGTATTTTTCTTAAAAATATAATTTATTCTGTACTTGTCTTTATTTAACAATTGGGTGACACGGAAGCTCTTTATGTAATTATTAACCAAGCTTTTTTTTTTTTCTTTTTTGAGATGGAGTTTCACCATGTTGGCCAGGCTGGTCTCAAACTCCTGACCTCAAGAGATCCCACCCACCTCAGCCCCCTCAAAGTGCTGGGATTACAAGCATTAGCCACTGCGCCCGGCCCGGAAATTTTTCTTCTTCAGACACAAGCTGTGTTGCCTAGGCTGGAGTGCAGTGGTATGATCTCAGTTCACTGTAACCTCTGCCTCCCGGGCTCAAGTGACCCTTTCCCCTCAGCTTCCTGAATAGCTGGGATTTCAGGTACCTGCCACCATGCCCAGCTAATTTTTGTATTTTCTTTTGGTAGAGACAAGATTTTGTGATGTTCCCCAGGCTGGTTTTGAACTCCTGGGCTCAAGTGATCCACCTGTCTCTCAAAGTGCTGGGATTACAGGTGTGAGCCACTGTGCCTGGCCAAGGTGGGTGGATCATGAAGTCAGGAGTTCAAGACCAGCCTGGCCGATATGGTGAAACTCCCATCTCTACTAATAATACAAAAATCAGCAGGCATGGTGGTGCGTGCCTGTAGTCCCAGCTACTCAGGAGACTGAGGCAGGAGAATACCTTGAACCCAGGAGGTGGAGATTGCGAGCAAGCTGAGATCACACCTGCACTCCAGCCTGGGCGACAGAGCAAGACTCCCTCTCAAAAAAAAAATGGAGAAATTGTGTCTCTGATGCATATTTATTTTGTGCTATTAAAATGTTAGTTTAGCCGGGCGTGGTGTGGTGGCTCATAACGTGTAATCCCAGCACTTTGGGAGGCTGAGGTGGGTGGATCACCTGAGGTCAGCAGTTCAAGATCAGCCTGGCCAACATGGCAAAGCCCCATCTCTACTAAAATACAAAAATTAGCCAGGTGTGGTGGCAGGCACCTGTAATCTCAGCTGCTCAAGAGGCTGAGGCATGAGAATCACTTGAACCCAGGAGGCAGAGGTTAGTGAGCCGAGATCGAACCACTACACTAGAGTATAGAGTGAGACTCTGTCTCCAAACAAAAAAAAGGATGTTACTTTATATGCTAGACTTTTCCAATAGTATACCTTTAGGATCATACTAAATTGCTGGTAGCTTATTTGTTAAAGGTGGAATATTAGGTTAAAATGTATTAATATCCTGGCACTTTGGGAGGCTGAGGTGGGCAGATCTTGAGGTCAGGAGATCAAGACCATCCTGGCTAACACGGTGAAACCATCTCTACTGAAAATACAAAAAATTAGCCATGCATGGTGGCATGCTCCTGTAGTCCCAACTACTCGGGAAGCTGAGGCAGGAGATTGCTTGAACCCGTGAGGCAGAGGTTGCAGTGAGCCAAGATCCTGCCACAGTATTCCAGCGTGGGCAATGGAGTGAGACTCCCTCTCAAAAAAAAATAAATAAATGTATTAATCTAAGGCCAGGCACTCTGGCTCAAACCTGCAATCCCAGCACTTTGGGAGGCCAAGGTGGGTGGATCACTTGAGGTGAGGAGTTCGAGACCAGCCTGACCAACATGGTGAAACCCTGTCTCTCTCAAAATAAAAAATTAGCCGGGTGTGGTGGCACACGCCTATAATCCCAGGACTTGGGAGGCTGAGGCAAGAGAATCGCTTCAACACGGGAGACAGTTGCACTGAGCCAACATCGCATCATTGCACTCTAGCCTGGGCAAGAAGAGGGAAACTCCGCCTCAAAAAAAAATGTATTAATCTGAGTTACACCTTAATTTTGGTTTTACGCCTCTGACAGTCTAATAAATTTGCATTCATTTTCAGTGGGTTCATGTATCTTAGTAATTCTTGAATGTCTTTAAAGTTGACCACATTTGTATCTTAACTTTTTGCTTTGTTTATAGGAGTTTAAACTGTCTCCGGTTCTTAATCTCATCTGTTAAGTTCCATGCCTGGAGAAGCTAATCCCAACTTATCATGTGATAATACAATTTGTACAATAAATTATGAACCTGGAAAAGCTGGTTGTCTTTATTTACAAGATATCAAAAATATAAAAACTGTACAAAATGCAACAAAGGCAAAAACTGGCAGTGACTTGGTCTAAATTTTTTAGTTTCCCAAAGCAAGGCTCAGTACTGGAGGTAAGCAACGGAAATGTCTGTCTGACTTCAAGTGTACTAGGTTGTATGTAGCTGTTTTAGCTGAAGTAGAACATGGAAGCTGAATTTCCTCACCTGGTTTATCGAGTGTTTGGGTGCACTCAAAACTCAATAGGTATATAAATTCAGATGTCAGTGGAGGGCTGTATTAAATCTAGATCTAAGAAAGGAACTGTAGTTCACCCTACATAGTTAGATATATTCCACTAATCATGGGCCAAGAAAAAAAATGTTAGCAGATCATTTAACATAGTACTTGAGTGCCATATAGTAACTACATTTTTACAGCAGAAACATACATGCTCATAGGATTCTTCAGCTAAAATTCAAAATATTATATTTCTGATTTTGAATCTTGAAGCAGGATGAATTATTGAAATCAACTTTTTTCTAAATGTAATAAATTAAAATAGCATTTGAACAGAAAATGCATAGTTTCCACACAATCCAAAGCACCATAAATGTCCCCTCCATGAATATAATACCTCTTATTCAACTAACGGAAATTAGTCAAATGTGGTTGCTATAGAAACGTGGAACTGTCATGTTCAGATTTTCCAAGCAGCATACTTCCAGATCCATATAGACAAAAACATTCTTTGTAGCTTAAATATTAATCACTGAGGTATTTGCTTTTAGTCTCCCTTTTTAAAAACAGTAGCTTCCAAAAGGTCTTTAACACCGATGGTTTATTGTGGACTATAAGCTCCTGCAGCTAGAACCAGGTTTCTTCGAGTAAAATGAAGGTGTACAACAGGTGTTGATTTGGTCATATATGTTCCCAACAATAACTCCTGTGAATTCTCAGGTAAATTTATATGCCCAGTGGCTGTAGTAAAGTCATCAGTCTCTAAATCTTCAAAGGCTTTGATAGCATCCCATAATCGAACTGTATTATCCATTGACCCTAAGGGGAAGTCAAAGGAAACCATTAGTTGTATCCATCATATTTAGATTCTGAGACTCTGTCCAATGCATTTTATGTATTTACTGTACATTTTGGATGAAAAATCTAAACTTGACCAACAACTATTCCTTCTAAAGGAGCATTTTAGGTGGTACTTTAACCTGAGAAGTCATTCATGTAGGGTGACACTGAAATCATAGCTAAGGGAAGCAAAACCTAAAACATCAGGACTTAATTTGGCAATCGTCAACACTGTTTCCTCTTAACATACCATTTACCATAAAGACATTAATAGTCATTTACCTGATGCCAAAATTTCACCATCTCTACTAAACCTAAGTGAACAGACTGTATCAGTGTGGCCTTTTAATTCTCCAACCATCAAACCATGTCCAATATCCCAAAGAAGTACTCTGCCATCTGTTGCTCCTGTAGCCAGGAATCTCCCATTGGGAGAAAATGTCAAGGAATGAATTGGTCCCTAGAAAAGAAATTTATAGAATCAAAGTCAAGTATCTCCAAGAAAATAAGACAAAATTTTAAAAGTTTTGTAGTAAGAATGGTATCTTTAAAATTTATGTTACTTGTTTAAAAATTTTTTTATGTTGAAAGCAACCTCGGATGCTGGAATAACAAAAGTGTAAAATACCTTGTGTCCAGTGAAGATCCTTACACAGTTACCATTCAGGACATCCCAGAGCCGCACAGTTCTATCTGCAGAGCCCGTAGCAACATAATTAGAATTTGGATGGAATCTGGTACAATTCACATCAGCAAGATGGCCAGCAAATATCCTTAAAGGCTGATAGTGGTCTGTAGCCCAAAGCCTTTTATAAAGTTATTGAAAGCAAAAGATGACAGTTAGTAGTTAGCTGTGAAATGCCAAAAATCTATCCAAAATAAATACAGAAACATCTGTATGAAATGTTAGTTCCAGTGGCTCCCACTTACTAGTTAACTGAGGGAAGAAGAATGAGACTAACAGTCTTAAGAGTTGATCTGGTACAGTTTTGTCTTTTTTTTTTTTCTTTTTTTTAAGCTGAAGTCTTGCTCTGTTGCCCAAGTTGGATTCAAACTCTGGGTTCAAGCAATCTTCCCACCTAAGCCTCCCCAGTAGTTGGGACTACAGGCATGTACCACTGTACCCAGACGAAACTTAAGTTATAGAACTCCAATTCTCTGTATATTCCTCTTCCTTCCCTATTCCTAGTCTAAACCACAAGGAAGCATTTTGCCGTAGTTCTGGCCACCAAATGTTTTTTTTGTTTTAAGACAGAGTTTCACTGTCACCCAGTGCAGTGGTGCGATCTCAGCTCACTGTAACCTCCACCTCCTGGGTTCAAGCAATTCTGCCTCCATCTCCTGAGTAGCTGGGACTACAGGCATGTGCCATCACACCTGGCTAAGTTTTGTTTTTTGTTTGTTGTTTTTTTCAGTAGAGATGGGGTTTTGCCATGTTGGCCAGGCTGGTCTGGAACTCCTAGCTTCAAGTGATCTGTCCTTTTTGGCCTCCCAAACTGCTGGGACTACAGGTGTGAGCGACCACGCCTGGCCAAATAGTTTCTAACCTGAGCTATTTTATCCTTAACTTCTAAGGAGATTACAGAGAAGCATAAAGGTGCTCACAGTGGTAATGGAAGACAAGGTTAAGCATCTGATGGAGGTGGGAAGGAGGACTGTTAATTAAGCCTTTTTAAAAAAGCAGGATTTGGCTGGGCACAGTGGCTCATGCCTATAATTCCAGCACTTTGGGAGGCTGAGGAGGGTGGATCACAAGGTCAGAGATCGAGACCATCCTGACCAACATGGTTAAACCCCTTCTCTAAAAAAATATATAGATATAGATATATAAAACAAAAAAAATAAAAAGCAGGATTCATATAGATGTAATTGCAGATATAATAATACTCCTTCCCAAAATTCATTTTCAAATAAGTTATAAATGCAAAAGCTTCTCAGAAAGCAGATCCTCAATAATGGAAGTTAAATGATTTTGGCTGGCTGTTGTAATTCCCAACAAGAAACCATTCTGATCATTGAATAGACCCACTCATAAGATCACAGTGTTCTTACCGAGCCACTCGGTCATGGCCCCCTGACACAAAATAATATCCATATGGAGAAAATTGCGTGTCCCAGACTGGATAGTTGTGCCCTTTATATCCCACCAAACAAGTAAATGTTTGAAGGCTCCACAATCTAACTGTTCCATCTTCTGAAGAGGAAAGCAGATAGTTCCTGAGAGAAGAGAAGGTGACATATTTGACTCCCAGAGTAATCTTTGGCCACCTGCATTTGAATATATTATACATTTGAATATATTAAATGTAGCTAACTAACATGCTACATCTCACTTTTAATTCATACACAGAATTCACAGTAGTTATCAAGAACTGGGAAAGAACTAACAAAACTAATGTTATCCCTGACACACTACATATACCGAGCACCTACTGAATGAGGTAAGATTATATAGAAACTTACAGTCTATTAAGAGGAAAATCACAGTTCTTTACAAGAAAAAAATACCAGGGGTAATTAACAAAGTATAGTCAATTAAGGTCAATTGAAAAAGTTTAAGAAATGTGATATGTCACTTAAAACTGAACAATTTCTGACCCTAAAATAAAGATGCTCTTTTCCTATCTTGTGTAAGCTACGTAAGAATTAAAAAGGAAATGTCTTTTGAAGAAAAAAACACTATATAGACATGCTAATAATACCCTACCTTTTTCAAGGATAAACACAAAAGATTGATAGTCAGAAAGTATTATAATTTTCACTGAAATCAGTTTCCCTCAAGTAAAAATATATCATCTGGGCCAGGCACAGTGGCTCACGATTGCAATCCCAGCAGTTTGGGTGGCTGAAGCAGGCAGATTACAAGATCAGGAGTTACAGCCCAGCCTGGCCAATATGGTGAAACCCCATCTCCACTAAAAATACAAAAATTAGCTGGGCATGGTGGCATGTGCCTGTAGTCCCAGCTACTTGTGAGGCTGAGGCAGGAGAAACGCTTGAACCCTGGAGGTGGAGGTTGCAGTGAGCTGAGACTGTGCCACTGCACTCCAGCCTGAATGACAGAGGGAGACTCCATCTCAAAAAAAGAAAAAAAAAAAAAATGTATCATCTGGCAAAACCTTATCAAACAACAAAAAACCTAATTCTCAAAGTTTCATAATGATGAAACCTATGGATGGAAAGCTATTATCTTTTTCTCCTCTTTTTTTTTGAGACGGAGTTTCACTCTTGTTGCCCAGGCTGGAGTGCAATGGTGCAATCTCGGCTCACCGTAACCTCCACCTCCTGGGTTCAAGCAATTTTCCTGCCTGAGCTTCCTGAGTAGCTGCGACTACAGGCGCCTGCCACCATACCCAGCTAATTTTTCTATTTTTAGTAGAGACAGGGTTTCACCATGTTGACCAGAATGGCCTTGTTGTCTTGACCTCGTGATCCACCTACCTTGGCCTCCCAAAGTGCTGGGATTACAGGCATGAGCCACCAAGCCCAGCCTTTTCCTTTTCTTGAGACAGAGTTTTGCTCTTGTTGCCCAGGCTGAAGTGCAGTGGTGCAATCTCAGCTCGCTGCAACCTCCACCTCCTAGGTTCAAGAGGTTTTATTGCCTCAGCCTCCCAAGTAGTGGAGATTACAGGCATGCGCCACCACACCCAGCTAATTTTTTGTATTTTTAGTGGAGAATGGGTTTCTCCATGTTGGCCAGGTTGGTCTTGAACTCCTGACCTCAGATGATCCACCCATCTTGTCCTCCCAAATTGCTGGGATTATAGGCGTGAGCCACTGTGCCTGGCCTGAAAGCTATTATCTATGCAAGTAAGATACTGATGGTATTATGAATACAAAATACCGCCCCCACCCCCATTTTTACAGTGTCAAGAGATCATGAAAAATAGTCAAATACCTAAACACATAGGATGACATTGTAATCATACACCTAAAGGGAAGCAAAACCAATTTCAAATTTTTCTTTTTCATTTATTCTTAGTACTTTTAATTATAGAACAATAAATCCTCAATTAATAGCTAATATGCCATTAGTGTCAGGAATTTATCTAAAATTTGATGAAGTAGCCAGAAGACACAATGGAGCAACCCAATATAACAATTCAACCCCTACTGGAGTTACATAAAACTAAAGTTTTGATTGGTTAGTTATTTACCGTTAGGTAACAAATAAAAATTTTAAAAAAGAAAATACTAAAGCTAATTTTTAAAACCAGTAAGTGCTGAAATTGTGCATTTCGATTCTATAAATTTAAGTATACATTAAATTGCTACCATGCATACCAGTATTCAAAGATGAATTAGCAAATGGCAAGATTCTAAAAGATAATGAACAACAGAAAATCATGAGATTTTTATCAAGAATGTTCACAGGATTTGCATAATGTTTCCAGTAGTTAACTTTTATATAATCTCAATATAACACAGCAGCATTTAATTTTTATTGTTTGTATTTTACCTATCTGGACTGAAGCTGGCTCCATAGACAGGCCCACTGTGACCATACAAAATCTTCAACTCACTTGCTGTTTTCTCATCCATTATTCTTTCTAAGACATCATCTGATTCTTTGTCTATGAGACTAAGATCTAAAATGATCCAGAAATATTGGTGTTTTAAAAGAACAAAGAACATTCATTGAAACTTTTAGGCAATCATATCACAGTTCAGGAAAGGAATTAACATTTGAATATTTCCTCCTATATACCAACCATTGTCCTAATGCCTCTAAATTAGGCAGTATCATCTCAGCATTTAAGAAATTGGGGTTCAGAACAGATAATTTGCTACAGTACACACTGCTACTCAGTGTGGGAACCAGGATTAAAACAGTTTTGTCCACTATGCCACAGTTCACAAAAATGAAGACTATGGGCCGGGCACAGTGGCTCACACCTGTAGTCCCAGAACTTTGAGAGGCCCAGGCAGGCAGATTGCTTAAGCCCAGGAGTTCGACACCAGCCTGGGCAACATGGAGAAACTCTGTCTCTACAAAAAATAAAAAATTAGCCAGTGTCGTTTCACACACCTGTAGTCCTAACTATTCAGGAGGCTGAGGTGGGAGGATCACTTGAGCCCAGGGATTGGAGTCTGCAGCAGGCCATGATCACACCACTGCATTCCAACCTGGGCAACAGAGTGAGACTCCATCTCAAAAAAGTTTTTTAAAAAAACCTTATGGAAATACTAAAATAATTTAAAATGTATTGCTTTAAATGATATAGTTAGTAAGAAGGTTTCTTTCAGGCCAGGTGTGGAGGCAGGAACATCACTTGAACCTGGGAGGTGGAGCTTGCAGTGAGCCACCTATAATTCCAGTACTTTGGGAGGTGAGACACTTTGGGAGGTGGGTCACTTGAGGTCAGGAGTTCAGTCCAGCCTGGCCAACATGGTGAAAACTCGTATCTACTAAAAAATACAAAAATCACCTGGGCATGGTGGTGGGCACCTGTAATCACAGCTACTGGGGAGCTGGGAAAGCTGAGGCAGGAGAATCCTTCAAACCTGGGAGGTAGAGGTTGCAGTGAGCCAAGATTGCACCACTGCACTCGCATGGGTGACAGGGCAAGACTCTGTCTCAAAAAAAAAAAAATTTTTTTTTCAAATAAAATCCTGACCTTATTTGTTCTTTTTTAGCCATTTTTTATGGCTAAAACAGGAAGTGCTATCTGTTATTTAAATATTTTACAAGATTTACAAGCAACCATAAAATGTTAGATTTTTAACTTTAACTTTTTTAGCCCAATACCCTCATTCTATAGATGAGAAAACTGAGGCCCCAAAAAATTAAACCAGTCTAGTACCTTAGCTACTCCAGAGCTTTGTCACTGTTGGGAATGTTAGAATCTTGAGTTAAAGTAAAATTAAGTGAATTTCTGCAAAGATCACAATCTCCTGTGTATTTTCCGTGGAATTAAGATTAGTACAGACTAATGGCAAGTTCATATTCCAAAAGGTCATCTCAGTACCTGATGCTTGTTTGACACTACGAAGCTTTTTGGGTGTTACAGACCACACTCTGACAGTTGAATCTGCAAAACCTCCAGCAATCAGACTAGAATCATCAGTGACATCCACTGCAGTGAGACCCTGCCAATAAAAGTTTTAGACTAAACAATACTATTTTAGGGCATTTAGAGTACAGGAGAGGAAGCAAATGTTAATAATTTTCACACTCTACTAAATATACCCTCAACCCCATTTTAAGGAATATATTTGTAAAATTCTTGATTTAAAATATTAAGTTTGGCCGGGCACAGTGGCTCATGCCTGTAATCTCAGCACTTTGGGAGGCTGAGGCAGGTGGACTGCCTGAGCTCAGGAGTTCTAGACCAGCCTGGCCAACATGGCGAAACCCCATCTCTACTAAAAATACAAAAATTAGCTGGGTGTGGTGGCTCATGCCTGTAATCCCAGCTATTCAGGAGGCTGAGGCAGGAAAATCACTTGAACTGGGAGGCAGAGGTTGCAGTGAGCCAAGATCGTGCCAGTGTAATCCAGCCTGGGTATCAGAGGGGACTCCGTCTTAAAAAAAAATACAATTAAATTAAAATAATAAAATAAAGATTTATTTATTTATTTTAAAACTTGTGCCCATGACTGGGCACAGTGGCTCATGCCTGTAATCACAGCACTTTGGGAAGTCCAGGCGGGCAGATCACTTGAGGTCAGAAGTTCAAGACCAGCCTGGGCAACATGGCAAAATCCTGTCTCTACTAAAAATGCAAAACTTAGCTGGGCATGGTGGCAGGCACCTGTAATCCCAGCTATTTGGGAGGCTGAGGCTTAGGCATGAGAATCACTTGAACTCAGGAGATGGAGGTTCTGTCTCAAAAAAAACTGATAAATAAGTTTACATAAGTACTTAAACCAAGCTCAACAGAGATGAACCACAATTTCCTCCTCCTCAAAGGCAAGCAGAATTCTGATCAGTGAAACAAATGCCATTAAACATTGGCTTCTATCTATTCTGTGCAGTATCCAATTCTCTTTCCCTGACTGCTGTCTTTAAATTAAATCAAGAGTTTAAATAACAAAACTTCATTTTAGTTAACACATTGTTTCTCTTAATGGTAAATCTCCATTCTACATGACTCTCCAAGCAGAAATCGTCCAATTATTTTACCAACCTGGTAAGCATTGAGAAATGTATAGAAACAAATGGAGGGTAAGCAGTCTGGCCCCAAGCGCACTCGTTTGGTGGTTTCTTTCATATTCATTATCTTATCCAACTTATCTGAATCTTTCAACTCAGGAAGAGGGATTCTGTGAAAGAAAAAGAGATTCAAAATCACCTTTTGACTATTAACAAACTTGAACTCTCCATAACATATTGTCTTACACCTCCACACACAAGTTCCTGAAGTTTTTTCCTCACCTGTTCTGAGGTGGAGCATTGGGATCTTGTTTTTTGCTTTTGGATCCAATACTATCTTTTTTAGGCCTCTTCTTTTTAGGTTTTCCTTCTTCATTTTCTCCCTCTTCATCCTCATCATCCAAAGGTACCTCAATTTCTGGCTCTTTTAATAAACCAAAAAATACCTACAAGTCAAAAGAGCCAACATTTTTTAAATTAACTATTTGTTCATTAACATACCCATTTCACATCTTGATAGGATAAATCACAATTACAAAATAGTAATTTATACTCTGAAGCACGGTTCTGTACTTGTCTACCCAATAGCCATTCTCCCATTTTTCCTTACTAACAGACCCTGATTTTACTGGAGTAGCAATGTGCTCAGTTAAGTCATTTCTGTTCCCAGGCTCCCTTGCAGCTAGGAATGTCCATATAAGTATACTGGGTACGGTTGCATCAAAAAAATATTGTTTTCCTGATAAAAAATGGAAAGCTTCAGCAGAGCTACGCTTTTTGTCCTCCCCCTTCTTCCTTCTTGGAACGGAGCTGCAATGCTGAAACTGCAATGACTGGTGAGCACAAAGAAGAAAGCCACATTCTAAGGGTGATAGACCAGAAACTAGGAGCCAGGGACCTTGATGGCATTGTGGAGCCTTCATGCCAGCCCTGGAAGGCCTTCCTCTGAAATTCATTTTATGGGAGAAAAAGTCTTTGTTTGGGCCACTGCATTCGGAGTTCTATAAAAGGCAACCATACCCAAATTATCACATACAAACATCACCCTTAGAACACAAAATTTTATATACAGTATAAAATTGTTCCCAAGCTAGCTATAAGAAAAATGTGTAAATTATGTAGATGGAAATGCTACAATTTTTCATAATCTGCATTATAGAGTTCTTAGGTTCATTCCCATACCTTTGATTTGTTTGCCTCTCGTTTAGCCTCTCCTGCCAAACTTCCCACCATCGCATCTATCTGTTGCTTACTACGCGGCATCCCATCAAAGATGTCAATGTAGAGGTGCTCCTGAACTATGTTCCATATCTGATTGTTCTGTTTCTCCTGAAGATGCCTCTTCAAGAGTTGGTACGAGTCACGGGAAATACGCAGAACAAATTTACTTGTTCGAAAATCCAACATGGTCTCATTCCCTTTCATGTGTTCCTTTTTGGTAAGACTAGATAATACTCGTAGGTCATCCTGGTAATAACATTCCTGATCTCCATGGAACCTGTTTCAGTGATTTTAAAAAGTCATTTTTCAATGTAATCATTAAGGGATCTGTCTCTCCCCCATATATTTATAAACCATCCCAGAATATGTTCAATGTAGTAGTCTAAATAGTCCTGAACTAAGCTGTAGGATAAGAAGTAACTCATTTCAAAATGATTATAATTCAGTTTCTGAATTTATTCTAAAAATGAACAAATGTAATTCTCTAATAAAATGTATCACAAACATTTTAAGAAAAGAACTTAAATATCCTAAGTGAAAAATAAGATAACCACCATTGGTAAACAGTTTCTTTAGAATGCTGACATTCAAAAGAAACTGGGAGACATTTGAAAATGTAAGAACCCTTGCTTTACTAAATGTTTGGTTTCTCAAAACCCACTTTTTAAAGTTTCATTATGAAAATTTCAAAGGTATACAATAGAAAAGAGTATAATGAACTCGATGTGCATATTAGCCTCTCAACAATAATCAATACATGACATGGTCATAAAACCCATCATTTTTAATGACTTCCTATATTCACTGGAAATATGTACCAGACATATTTTCAAAATATCAATATTTTAATCTGATCACTAAAGAACAAAGTAAGAGGAAGTATTCATTGTTGATACCAATGAGTACTGAGTTTCGTATCAACAATGAGTACTTCCACTTACCGTTCATTGTCTTTGGTAATAGTAAGTGGAAGTACTCATTGTTGATATCAAAGGCAATGAAAAAAAAGCCTTCAGCCTTGGTAACAACCAGTAAATTAAAATGTACTTTTGTTATTACAACTCTTAATTTTCCTAAGAAAGTAAAATTAAAGACAATACATTTGGCACTCACTAAAAATAGCAATCAATCCAAAAACATTTTAAAAACACTGACTAAACATATTAGGGCTCCAGCTCTGATAAACAAATAGCCAACAGATTTCTAAACTGTTACCTGTATTACCCCATTACAACTCATCAATATATGAACTATGGGTTTCCATCTAAGATTTGAATAAAATCAGAAATCTCAGCCTCTTCTATCAGTAATTGTCAATTATCCTCCTACAGTGATGGGGTCCTGGCAAGGGCTGAGACTGTCCATAACAGGAAGACAGAGAATCTCCTATGATATTCCAGCTTCCTATGTGGGGAGACAGCTATTCCATGAGACTGGAAGAGCAAAAAGGTTTTTGTTTCTTTTTTAGAGATAGGGTGTTGCTCTGAAGCCCAAGCTGAAGTACAGTGGTTCAATGCAGCTTTAAACTCCTGGGATCAGGGATTCCTCCTGCCTCAGTCTCCCAAGTAGCTAAGACTGCTATACCACCATACTCAGCTATTATGTGATCTTGGCTCACTGCAACCTCCAACTCCAGGGCTCAAGCAATTCTTGTGCCTCAACCTCCTGAGCAGCTGGGACTAGAGGCACAGGCCACTATGGCTGACTAATGTTTTGTATTTTAGTAGAGATGGAGTTTCGCTATGTTGGCCAGGATAGTCTCAAACTCCTGAGCTGAGGCAATCCGCCTGCCTCAGCCTCCCAAAGTGCTGGGATTACAGGCGTGAGCCACCACACCCAGCCCAATTTTTGTCTACTTTTTGTAGAAGCAGGGTCTCACTCTTTTGCCCAGACTACATTTTTGTCTTTGTTTTGAGACAGAGTTTCACCCTTGTTGCCCAGGCTGGAGTACAATGGTGCTATCTCAGCTCGCTGCAACCTCCGCCTCCCAAGTTCAAGCAATTCTCCTGCCTCAGCCTCCCAAGTAGCTGGGATTACAGGTATGTACCACCACGCCTGGCTAATTTTATATTTTTAGTAGAGACAGGTTTTCTCCATGTTGGTAAACCTGGTCTTGAACTCCTGATCTCAGGTGATTCACCTGCCTCAGCCTCCCAAAGTGCTGGGATTCAGGCATCAGCCACTGCTCTGGCCTGTTTTTGCTTTTTAAAGCGACAGTGTCTATGTTGCCAAGGATGGAGTGTTTAGATGACAATACTTTAGAGAGAAATTAGCTTCTAGAGTAGGAAGTTCTCTCGTCAGCCTTTCTTGTTTTTTTCAAAAACACTGAGCTATGGAACATTTTGTTTCATATACTTCCTATTAGGCATCCTAGTATAATGAATCACTAATAATGGCATAGAAGCCAAGGGTGCTAAGTTCTACTGTTCCTCTATTACTATTACCTATGTTATATGAAAAATCTTGGCTTCAGGCTCTATTGCTTGTATTAAACATTTCTCATTCAAACTGCTAAGCAATGCCTCCTGTGTTTTTTTTTCATTTGTTTGTTTTTTTGAGACAGAGTTGTTTTGCTCACTGCCAAGGCTGGAGTGCAATGGTGCAATCTCGGCTCACTGCAATCTCCACCTCTCAGGTTCAAGTGATTCTCCTGCCTCAGTCTCCCAAGTAGCTGGGAATACAGGTAGGTGTCTGCCACCACGCCCAGCTAATTTTTTATTTCTAGTAGAGACGGGTTTTGCCATGTTGGCCAGGCTGGTCTTGAACTCCTGACCTCAGGTGATCCGCCCACCTCAGCCTGCCAAAGTGCTGGGATTACAGGCATAAACCACCATGTTCAGTCTGCCTCCTTCTTAAATACTCCTTTCCCTTGGCTTCTAAAACCAACACTCCCTTGGTTTTCTTCCTATATATCTCTTCTACTTGGCCATTAAATTTGGAGCTCCTTGGGCCTAGCCCACTTACTTATTTCATACTCTCCCCTAGTCAACCTCATCCATATCCATCAATATTGCACACAACTCTAATTAACAGTTGTAGTCCCTACCTCTCCTCTGAGCTCACATATATCATCTACCTATCAACTTGACATTTCTTAAATGAGTCAAAGGCATATTCAAATCAGAACTCAAAATTATTCCACGAATTAACAAATCAAGTCCTCTTCTAGGGTTTTGTGTGTCAGGAAATGGCACCCCTATCCAGCTGGAGGAGCCAGAAATTGGAGATATCAATGACACCTCCATCTCCTTCACCTCCCTAGCCAATCTATCAAGTGTCTCACAAATGTGTCTACTTCTCCTAGTCCAGTGTTTCCCAACAATGGTGCTACCAGCATTTTGGGCAGGATAATTCTTTGTAAAGTGAAACTACTTAGGTACACATATTAGAAATTTAGTATTCCTGCTCCTCCGCCCAGTCATGACAACAAAAAACACCCCAACAGATATATATTTTTTTTTTTGAGACAGGGTCTCACTCTTATCTAGGCTAGAGTGCAGTGGTGCAATCTCAGCTCCCTACAACCTCCATCTCCCAGGTTCAAGCGATTCTCCAGCCTCAGCCTCCTGAGTAGCTGGGATTACAGACAGGAGCCACCATGCCCAGCTAATTTTTGCAGTTTTTTTGTAGAGATGGGGTTTCACCAGCAGGTCTCAAACTCCTGAGCTCAAAGTAATCCGCCCACCTCAGCCTCCCAAAGTGCTGAGATTACAAGCGTGAGCCACCATGCCCGGCCACCTCTACAAATTTTCAAATGGCCAGGTGGAAGGAGCAATACCATCATCCCCAGTTGAGAACCACTGCAGTAACTTCCAAAACTGGTCCCTATAGTCATTCTGTCCCCCATTTGTTTTCCCCACTGCATAAAGGTCTTTTCAAAGTATGTATCTAATAATGACATGATCCTTTAATGACTCTGTAGCAGAAATGACTCTGTAGCAGAGAGGCTTCACTCTCCCCAAATATCCATTTTTCCTGTCTTCCACCAAAAAAGAACAACTGAATATCAGCTGGGCACATAGACACTTAGGTAAAGACCACATTTCCTACTTCCCTTGTAGGTAGGTGTGGCCACTGATTGTTAAGATATAAAAGGAAGAAGTGTGTGCAGTTTCCAGGAAGGATGTATGCCCTCCCTTCTGACTAGCACACTGATGTGACTGCTTAGAGCAGGAAAGCCATCTTATGCCACGAGAGGTGTAGAAGCTGCATGAAAAGAATGGGAGAGCAACAAGACTGAGGTAGCTTGGGACCCTGATAATGAAAAACCCACCAAATCAATCCCAAATGTCCTACCTTTATGAGAAAAAGAAATAAACTCTTATTGTATTTCAACCTCTGGTGTTTGGGTTCTCAGTTACTCCTATTCTCATCTAATCCTAACACTGCTTCCTAGTGTTCTTAAGATAAAGGCAAAAATAAACTTTATTTATGCCATTGTTTATGAGTTTTCAGTGACTCTCAATGAAATCTAATCCTACCCAATAAACTCCCTACTGCTTTTAGGATAAACAAAGACCCTCAAAATGGCCCAAGAACCTGCCTATTCTTTTTTTTTCAATGCCTTCATTTTAACAATAGAACCTGGCTACTGTTCCAGTCCCTAACCAATTCCCAGCTTCGTAGTATACCACACCCCCATCCCATTCTCTGCTCCAGCTACCCTGACCGTCTTTCAGTGTCTGTACCTACCAGGATTCTTCCTGCCAGAGCACTTTCACACATGCTTTTTCCTCTTCTCTTGGTCAGATTAACTTCCTACCCAATCTTCAGATCTCAGATCTTACCTCAAGTATCATTTCCTCTGGAAGGCTTCCCTGACTTCTCCAGCTAGATTAAACTCTCCCATTTTAAGTTCTCATAGCCTTAGGTACCTCTCCCTCACAAAGTACTTTTAAGCTGCAATCTTACATTTGTGTGGTTACAGATGTGAACATATATGCACAGACACACTATGTACGTATATATATATATAGGTAAAAGTTTACATACTTCTCAAAGAATGATTTTGCTTCATTCTCATGTTGATTGTAGACTAGCTCCAAGTACATGTGCACAAACAGAGGATAAAAGAGTTGGGATAACTCTGCCCGATGGCAGTCCAGGGAACATTCAATAAAGTGTTTTAGTCCACTATAGTATTCTTCATACATTGTGGGATCTCCTTGTTGGTTGTAGGCCGACAACACGGCACTGACATCTGGCTGGTCTTCCACAGCAACACCTCCAACTGTTTAAAAAACGAAAAACAACTTTTAAGAAAATGACCTGTTATGACCATGTGACTATGGCTGTTTCATTAAGGCCAAGAGGTGAGTTGTTTCTCAGATTGTTGTCCCTTTCCTCCCACTCTCTCTTCCTCAAAACACAATCAGATAATCATTTCTGTTGTTGTTGTTGTTGTTTTGAGACTGTCTCACTCTGTCGCCAGGCTGGAGTGCAATGGCACGATCTCGGCTCACTGAAACCTCCACCTCCCAGGTTCAAGCAATTCCCCTGCCTCAGCCTCCCAAATAGCTGGGACCACAGCCATGTGCCACCACACTCAGCTAATTTTTGTATTTTTAGTAGAGAAGGGTTTTCACCATGTTGGCCAGGATGGTCTTGATCTCTTGACCTTGCGATCCTCCTGCCTTGGCCTCCCAAAGTGCTGGGATTACAGGCATGAGCCACCGCTTTCAGTAACCCAAACCAAAACCCTATTGGGACATCCATATCTTAAGATAACCATAACAGTCAATATTTCTCCTGGAACTACCTTATGTTAAAGACAAATTGTATAAAAAAATGGTATATGCAAATCAAACAATTACATTAACCTTCTCTCAATGCTCTGTGCAAATGACACCAACCAACACCAAGCCATGCACTGCAGTAACATTCCCAGCTCTCTGAGCCACTCAAGTACTGTATAACATAACGGTAACATATCCTATCTTGTGTTACCTTTACATTATATACATCTCTTACCCCTTATAAAATGTAAGCATTTTAAGAGTGGGAATGATCATGCCTTATTTATGTCTTCAAAAGATAGTTATATGCTTAAAACAATTTCCATAACCACCATTTCAAAACAGAAAACGTTATTTATTTGTAATGCAGCAATATCAAACAATACATCTGTCAATTAAATCAGAATTTGGTTGTTAGAAATGTTTGTAAGTTACAATTATAGTACTCTTTGCTCTTTACTGCACAAATGTGATCATTTCCTTGGTTACTCTGATGGCCTCTTTCCTTCTTACTGATATCTCAGTTATAATCTAAAATCAGGTCAAGTTCCTGAAGAGATATGAGATTACAGCAAAATCACCAACAATATAATTTATCTTGTAGTTCATTCACAAAATTCAATATTCAAAAAAGATTCCTCTCAAACACAATTTTTTTTTTAAGAGACCAAGTTTTGCTCTGTCACCCATGCCAGAGTGCCATGGTGCGATCTCAGCTAACTGCAATGTCCACCTCCTGGGTTAAAGTGATTGTCCTGCCTCAGCCTCCCGAGTAGCTGTGACAGCAACAGGCACATGCTACCACACCCAGCCAATTTTTGTATTTTTAGTAGAGACTGGGTTTCACCATGTTGGCCAGGCTGGTCTCCAACTTTTGAACTCAAGTGATCCACTCGCCTCGGCCTCCGAGACTGCTGGAACTACAAGCATGAGCTACCATGCCCGGCCTTCAATCATATTTGCACTTTTTTTTTTTTTTTTGACACAGTCTCACTCTGTCACCTAAGCTGGAGTACAGTGGCACGATCTCGGTTCACTGAAACCTCCGCCTCTCAGGTTCAAGGAATTCTCCTGCCTCAGCCTCCCAAGAAGCTGGGACTACAGGTGTGTGCCACCACACCCAGCTAATTTTTGTATTGTTGGTAGAGACAATGTTTTGCCAAGTTGGCCAGGCTACTCTCGAACTCCTGACCTCATGATCCGCCCACCTCAGCCTCCCAAAGTGCTGGGATTACAGGCGTGAACCACTGTGCCCAGCCACACTAGCACACATTTCTATTTACGGATTACAATGAAATATGAATACAATGCTATGTATTCATACTTCACTTCTGGCAATGCTGCAAAGATTAGGCCTCATACAGATGAATCTGGCTAAAGGCTCTGCACTGGGGAATTCAATAAACATTTATTGTTAGCTCAGGATCAACTGTGAGACCTTATATTGTATATGAGTTTTACTGCATGGACTTTGTGACATTTGCTGGGAGAAAGTAGGGGCTAAGGTATCAGGGACACATACAGAGGCATAAATTTATCAATACCAAACGTTTCACATATACATATTATAAGAGCCTCATAATCACTCATTTAATTCAACATGAGAGCCTCCTGACAATATTAATGTAAAAAAACAATTTTTTTTTTTTTTGAGACCGTCTCACTCTATCACCCAGGCTGGAGTGCAGTGGATCTTGGCTCACTGCAACCTCCACCTCCCAGGTTCAAGCAATTCTCCTGCCTCAGCCTCCTGAGCAGCTGAGACCACACTCGGCTAATTTTTGTATTTTTAGTAGAAAGGGGGTTGGCCAGGAGCAGTGGCTCACACCTGTAATCCCAACACTTTGGGAGACTGAGAGGTCACCTGAGGTCAGGAGTTTGAGACCAGCCTGACCGACATGGAGAACCCCGTCTCTACTAAAAATACAAAAATTAGCGGGGCATGGTAATGCATGCCTGTAATTCAAACTACTCGGGAGGCTGAGGCAAAAGAATCGCTTGAACCCAGGGGATGGAGGTTGCGGTGACCCGAGATCGCCTCATTGCACTCCGGCCTGGGCAAGAAGAACGAAACTCCGCCTCAAAAAAAATAACGGCCAGGCGCGGTGGCTCACACTTTTAATCTCAGCACTTTGGGAGGCCGAGGCAGGTGGATCATGAGGTCAAGAGATCAAGACCATCCTGGCCAACATGGTGAAACCCCTTCTCTACTAAAAATACAAAAATTAGCTGGGCAAGATGGTGCGAGCCTGTAGACCCAGCTACTGAGGAGGCTGAGGCAGGAGAATCGCTTGAACCTGGGAGGCGGAGGTTGCAGTGGCGAGATCCGGCCACTGCACTCCAGCCTGGTGACACAGTGAGACTCCATCTCAAAAAAAAAAAAAAAAAAAAAAAAACTGAAAGGAGGTTTTGCCATGTTGACCAGGCTGGTCTCAACATCCTGACCTCAGGTGATCCGCCCGAATCGGCCTCCCGAAGTGTTGGGATTACAGGCGTGAGCCCCGCGCCCGGCTAATACATAGGTTAAAAAAAAATTTTTTTAATTACGTGCATGAGATGCCTGAACACATGATTCTCAAGCTGCCGTATGTCAATATTCCTTAGAAGCACTTATTCAAAAGTGCAGATTCCCAGATTCCACCTCTAGAGGATCTGATTCACTAAGTGTGAAGTGATGCCCATGAGCCTGCATCCTCCAAAGACTTAACACTGGTGGTACTCGGCCCATATGTATTTTTAAAATTTCAACTTTAGCTGACATTCAGGGGGTACATGATGTGCAAGACTGGTACAAGGGTATATTGCATGGTGGCCAGGCACGGTGGCTCACTCCTGTAATCCCAGCACTCCGGGAGGTCAAGGCCGGTGGGTCACCGGAGGTCAGGAGGTTGAGACTAGTCTGGCCAACATGGCGAAACAGCCTGACCAACATGGTGAAAGTCTGCCTCTACTAAAAATACAAAAATTCGCCGGCTGTGGTAGTAGGCGCCCGTAGTCCCAGCTACTAGGGAGGCTGAGGCAGAAGAATCCCTTGAACCCAGGGGGCGGAAGTTGCAATGAGCCGAGATTGCGCCACTGCACTCCAGCCTGGGCGAGAGCAAAACTCCATCTCAAAAACAAAAAGAAAAAGAAACTATAAAGAATTTATTAACATATCTTTTAAGAGGAAGTAAAGAAAAAAAAGAGAAAATAAAGTACTTAAAGTACGCTAATACGAAACTGTACAAACACTATGTTAGTGTCATACGGACCTGCCTAAGGCTCAAAAGCCCAAATGAGAGGAAAGGAACCAAAAGCCTGAAGGTCCCCGCCTCTCCGCGCCCACCTTCTCCACACATCCCTCTGCTCAACAGCTCTCCTCAGCCTCTCGCTGGAACTGACAGCTCGGAAGGGGGTTTGACTACGCAGCCGGCGCACTAGAGAAAGGGGCGGGCATGTGGCCCTAGAGGCGGGCCCAGGAAATTCAAAACAAGCCCGCAGAGGTGCAGGCCCGCCAGCCCCTGCCTTACCGGCTTGCTCCCCTTCGCGGTGGCCGTGCCTGCCCGGGACCCCACGGCTCACCTTTACCCGGAGCCGCAGAACCTGAGGCTGAACCTGAGACAGCCGTGGCCCCCGAAGCGCCAGCACCCGGAGGGTCGGTGGCCGCAGGGCCAGCGGCCGAGGCGGTCACCCGGCTGAGAAGCGAGCTGGCCGCCTCAGCGCCGGCGCTGTCCACCTCTCCCGGGGCTCCGGAGCCCGCCACTGCCTCCTCCAGCAGTCGGGCCTCACGGCGCAGCGCCTCTTCGGCCTCGCGGAGATTGCTCTGCCGTAGGAACTGCAGCACGGCCAGTAGAGTCTGTCGGTCGTGAGGAGCGCCGGCCTCCGGAGCAGCGGCAGGCACCGGGGCCGCCCCCGCTGGGGCAGAGGCAGAGACAGCCACCGTGGGCTTGGGGGTCCCGCCATCCCCGCCAGCGGACGACGCCGCCGCAACGTTCCCGCCCCCGCCGTTGGGGCCGTTGTTGGTAGTGCCGCCGCTACCCTCGCCTGCGCCGTCCCCCGCCTGCGGAGGTAGCAGCGTTGGCGGTCCCTCAGGCTCTAGCTTGACCGCCACCTCCGTCTGCTCCTCCGCCAGCGCCGCCATCTTGCGGCTGAGCCACCTCGCGCCGTCAAGCGTGATTGCATTTTCGCCGCCTGGAAGTCGGGGAGGAGCATTTCACGACAGCTCTAGTAGACCATTTACGGCAGTAGGAGGAGCGAAAAAAAGGCGAAACGGAATAGGGAGTAGCTTTCGAAAACGAGCGATAGAAAGGCAGGAAGTGGGAGTCGATGACCGCCTGTTACATTTGCCTGATAATAATTGCAATTTATTGCAGGCTAGCTATATTCAGGCATTATGATAGACGTTTTACATTATGTGATCTCCTTCAATTCAATAATCTTATGAGGTAATATTATTTTCACGGCACAGATGGCTCAGCCGAAACCAAGAGAGGTTAAATAATTTACCAGAGTCACACAAGAAGAAAGTCCAAATGTCAGCATTCGAATCCAGGTCTTTAACTTAAAAGCATATACCATTTGCCAGAGGGAGGCTTCTGAGATACTGGTAATGTTTTCTATAACCTGGATAGTGGTTAATTTTTTTTTTTTTTTGGCCATTTTTTACTTTTGTAAAAATGGAGCTGCATGCTTTATGAACTTTACACCATATACAATACTTTTTTTTTTTTTTTTTTTTTTTTTTTTTTTTTTTT
>PVKP010018920.1:0-43428 GCA_004027715.1 Plecturocebus donacophilus | reverse complement strand
AAAAAAAAAAAAAAAAAAAAAAAAGAAATAAAAAGGGCTGGACATGGTGGCTTACACCTGTAACCCCAGGACTTTGGGAGGCTGAGATGGGCAGATCATCTGAGGTCAGGAGATCGAGACCAGCCTGACCAACATGGAGAAACCCCGTCTCTACTAAAAATTCAAAATTAGCCGGGTGTGGTGGTGCGTGCCTGTAATCTCAGCTATTTGGAAAGTTGAGACAAAAGAATCGCTTGAACCTGGGAGGCAGAGGTTGCGATGAGCTGATATTGTGCCACTGCACTCCAGCCTGGGTAACAAGAGCGAAACTCCATCTCAGAAAAAAAAAAAAAAAAGAAATTAACCATGCCCTTTAATGCTTTCACCCAGAATTTCAAGTGACTGAGGCTATAAAAGCCAGGACAGGCTGCTTTCCAGCATGCCTTGGTGGCGGGGCAAGTGGGGCACACACACATAAGACTCCATTAGCCCTGGGCAGCTTTCCTGAGTCTGGGGGACAGGCTTATAATGAATTCTAAGCTTCTCTTGTCCCTGGCTGCCTGTCTGTAAGTAATACATGTGCTTTACATAACTTGTGTCTGAGTCTGCCTCACCAGACTCAGGCAAGGAGATAGCCAGTGTGCAGTGAAGCTGTTTCAAAGATCTGTTTCCGCCACTGTCAAGTAGACAATACAAGAGTATTTCTATAAGAAGGCTGTTGAAAAGATGAAATGGGAAGAGCCATATAAAAAGCACCATAAATATATATATATTACATCTTTAAATATAAAATATATATTACATATTTAAATATATAAAAATATATATATTACATATAATATATATATTAAATACATATATATTTAAATATATGTCATACATGTATTATATATATTTGCTTAAAATATTAATACATTTTTATTTATTTGGTTATTTTTGAGACAAAGTTTTGCTCTTCTTGCCCAGGCTGGAATGCAATGGCGTGATGTCAGCGTACCACAACCTCCGCCTCCTGGGTTCCAGCAATACTCCTGCCTCAGCCTCCCGAGTGCTGGGATCATAGGCATGCATCAAGACGCCTAGCTAATTTTGTATTTTTAGTAAAGATGGGGTTTCCCCAAGGTGGTCAGGCTGGTCTCAAACTCTGGACCTCAGGTGATCCACCTGCCTCGGCCTTCCAAAGTGCTGGGATTACAGGCGTGAGCCACCACACCTGGCCTAAATATTAATAAAATTTTAAATTGAGCTCATCTTTTTCCAGTATTTGGTTGTGATATAAGTTGGGCAATTTCCAAGTATTTGCCCTCCTGGTTTCCTTTTTTATATAATTACTGTACCTTTAGAGTTCTGATCCTGATTACTAGAATCTGGAGTCAAGAGAGCCCACCTTAGCTTTCACAGCCCAGGTGACTATGAAATTGGAAGGCTCTTGACAAAGGAAGAACCGATGATGCAGCAGACTTGTGTAGGTGAGTGGAGGGCAGAGCAAACACTCAGTAACATATATTAGTTATTACATGTTCTATATAACAAAGGCCTTTCTAATGTATAGTCAGTCTCACTGATTTGTAGCAATTTATGTATTTTTTAAAAAATATATTATCTATCATTACTTTTAATACAGCTAGTTTGCAAGTCACTAAGTCATTCACAGAAAATAAAGGTTTTATTAAAAGTCAAGAAAAAGAAGAAACAACACATAAACACTTTATAAGCAAGTTAGTTCCATCTTTCCACAATATGCCTCAAGTCATGGCCCAGAGGGCAAAGGTTAAGTCAAAATCACCTTCACTTTGCAACTGTCAATGTTTTGTGGTGCTGAATTTCAGAACTTAAAAACTAAAGCCCAAAAATAAAATCTCATAGATCTGAGAAAAGTCAACTGCAGATGGAATGAGAGACTTCCTTATATTTTGAATCTCACACCAGATTATCTCAGACCAGATTGTTGCAGTGATTTCACTGTCTTCTTCTTTCTTCAAGTTTTTAAAAGTGAAGGAAGGCTTGCTTACTATTAGGTCAAGCCAACCTTTATGAACTGGCTACCAACTGGGTAATGTTCCCATTCAAGACAAGAAATTCCAAAAATAAGAGCCATCAAAAATAAATGGGAGATTTTCAGGTGGATAGTTCTAGACACCAGCTTTATTGAACTAGAAAAGGAAGTGAAGTCTCCCAAGTAGCCTACTTCTTGGAGAAGACAGAAACTGTAATAGCAAGAGAGAAAAAAAAAAAAAAAAACAACTTTGCTTCAGCACTCTGACTTATGCTAGTGTGAGAATTGAAAGATATGGGGTGGTAACAAATCCTGTGAAACTTCCAAATTCTGAAAAATGGGGTCCTTTCTAATCATACCACCACTGCAGAACGATCCTGACCTTGAAGAGAAACTCTGGAAGACTTGCTGTTAATTTAGCAACTCCAGGAGTAGACAGCCACTTTCTGACCTCTTCTCCATCTTTGACTGACATGAAAGGTACCATCAAGCCATCAAGCATTTATGATTTAACACTCTTGTTTGAAAAGTTTCTTTTACATTTCAGATGCTGAGAGTCTTCCTTAGGTCCTCCTCAGTTGACCCTTTGCCTTAAAATACACGTTGAGGCTAAATACCATGGTTAATATTCCAGGAAGTAATAAATGACTTTGAAATGTAAATGGACAAGAAATGCGCCTTCTATTTTGTAAAATAATTATCCAACCTAATCATTATCTCCAGGACTGTTTTTGACTGATTGAGAAAGAGCAAATAGAAGCTGAGAATTGTCTTTCAGATCTAAATTCAAGTTGCAGAGACCAAAAACAAGGTCTCTCTTTAAGTGAAAATGGCAAAACGCCATTCTATTTTGATGTGGTTGAGGCTAATTTACATGCATTTGTTTTCACTTTCTGCTTCTGTTCACTAGCAACTAATTACAACTCAGTGAGGGCCAAGGTAGAGCTCCTCTAGTTCCAAGTTATAATTTGAAGGGTCAATATATAAATCCAAAAGGAGACCCTTCTTCCCTCCTAGCACTGCCCTAGCATTACAGTATGAAGAACTTCCAGAGGAGAAAGAGGTTTGTTTTCGTTTTTGTTTTTTTCAGTTTACTCTAAGTTTTTCATACCTTAATATTTTGGCTACTGGAAAAATGCAAAACAGCAGTGTTAAAATGTCATTTAATGGATCTAGATTAAGCTAGTTCAGACTGTGTCTCCTTTATCATTCTTTCCCAGAGATACTTGGTCTCTTTCATTTTTTATTTACATAAAAAACTAGAACTAGAGTTTTCAGGAACTAAATTAATATAACCATGGAAATAATACAGTATCATTTGATAAGGTCTTAACTATGTCCAGAATAGTTTTTCCAAATCTTTGGTAATGGGTAAGATTAATAAGGATGTTATCATTTCTCTCCTTATTCATTATTTAGTGGTTTCCTCTTTTCTACCTGTTGCACAAGAGGTAAACCCAAAAATCCCCAGAATAACAAAATGTGTGATATTTATATGTATGTATTATAAAGTTACTTTCTGTTTTCTGATAGAATACTGGAGGATCTTGTGCCAGCGACATGAAGAAACAGAGTATAAAATGCAAAAATTATGCAAGTAACTCACTTGATGTATTCATGGAACTGTCAAGCTCTAAGACTTTTTTTTTTATTATTACTTTGAAGCTGGAAACTATTATTCTCAGCAAACTAACACAGGAACAGAAAACCAAACACTGCATTTTCTCACTCATAAATGGGAGCTGAACAATGAGAACACATGGACACAGTGAGGGGAATGTCACATACTGGGGCCTGTCGATGAGTGGGGGACTAAGGGAGGGATAGCATTAGGAGAAATACCTAATGTAGATGACGGGTTGATGGGTGCAGCAAACCACCATGACACGTGTATACCTGTGTAACAAACCTGCACGTTCTGCACATGTATCCTAGAATTTAAAGTATAGTGAAAAATAGATAAATAAATAAATATAAATAAATAAATGAAAGGCAGAGAAGAAAAATAGAAATACTGCAAGAATTGCATGGGAATTATCAAGGAGAAGCACAGAAAAAAGTAGGTTTCCATCCCTTAAGAGGTTTGCAGCAATGTCATTGTTTGGCTAGCCTGGATTCAGAGAACACAAAGACGAAGAGAGAATGACTCAAGTGGAGGTTGAGGAGACAGTCATGGACCCGTGACATTTTATGTGGTTCCGGAAAACACCACAGTAGTGACTGAAGCCAGAGTGGTTAAACTCAATGCTTGCTCTTAAATCACTGCTTGTTGAAAGCTTCTAGCCCCATTTCAGACACCACCTTCTTACCTTCTACAAAAGCCTGTTCCACAATCTCCAGTTGGGATAATTCAAGCCCTCCTTTACAACTCTATACTTTCATTATACTTTCCAAACTTGCATTATGATTTTATGATGCTTCTGTTGTTGTATCTTGTGTTGCAGGCATTATATCATATCATAGCCCACATCTACTGAGCATCACTTATATGCTAGATCAAGCTTGTCCAATCCGCAGCCCAAGGACCGCTTGTGGCCCAGGACAGCTTTGAATGCAGCCCAAGACAAATTCATAAACTTTCTTAAAACATGATGCTATTTTTTTTTGCAATTTCTTTTTTTTAGCTCATCAGCTATCATTAGTGTTCGTGTATTTTATGTGTGGCCCACAAAACTTCTTCTTCCAGGGGCTCAGGAAAGCCAAAATATTGGGCACTCCTGTGCTAGATAATGCAACAGAAACCAAGGATAGAATGGTGAACAAGATTGAGATGATCTGTGCTCTTGGGAAGCGTATAGTCTGTTGGGGAAAGCAGACAGAAGCAAACAGATAATGATCAACTAGTTCCAGCTGATATAACATGCAGTGTTCTAGCAGATATCGATACTACTCCTCCCTGAATTAATTTATGTGGATTAAGATATTTATATAAAATATGAATATTTTATATTCATATAATATAAATATAATTTACCCACTTATATGTTTCTTTGTATACACAATTAACAAACCAGTTTTTAGACACAATGTTTAATAAGGCCATTGGTCATACTCTCAAGGTCTAGCTGGTGACTTTAACCCAGCCCTGCTGAAGCAGACACCATTTCTCAGTTGTGCTATTCTTCCTCATGGGTTTCTTGTTTCTCAGCCTGCATTCAGCTGTGAGAAGTTCTCATAATGGAAGAGGAGGCTTCAGTGTGGGTTGAATGAAACCTCTCCATCAGAATAGCAATCAGTGTATTATCTGATGGGTTTAACTCTTGCCCCCCAATATCTTGCAGTGCTCCTGACTGTAATTCATATATCCTATGTCTTGCTTGCTCACGTTGATTTCACTCTGCTCATTATTCGAATCCAGTACTTTCACTTCATTATTCCAACAATGTTTCCCTCCCCTTCTCATTTCCAATTGTTTTCTTTTTTTTTTTTCCTCAATATTTTCCATCCATTTTCATCTAGGAATTTCATTTCCATCTCAGAGTCTATTTGAACTCTACTCTAACATTTCATTAACATTTCATCTCTGGTTTTTCTGAGTTCTCTTACATGATTCAGGCATTTTAAAAACTTCTAAAACTCTAAGTTAATAAGTGCTTGCAATGCATACAGTTCTTCAATTAAGAAAATTAACTCTCATAAATGCATATGATATAGTAATGTATTGCATTAGGTACAAAATAAATACTTCTTCAATGTTACCTGAAGTTTAATTTCAAAATACCAAGTAGATAAATGTTCTTAAATTCCTATCATTTATATATAGCCACTACCTTCTTGCTCGTCTCTGAGTTAAGGTCAACACTTAGAAATTACCATAACTGGTGTCTCTCATTCATCAGATGCCACACATCCATTGGCTGAGCAGTGATTCTTAACTCTGATAGTGCATTACAGTCTTCTAATTTAAAAACCACTGACACCGGTTCTCCACTCCAGAGAAATCAAAGAATAATATCTTTGTATGTTCTATGGCAATGGTATTTTGTAAAAGTTCCCAGAGGGTCTTAATATGCAGCCAGGAATAAAAACCACCACCACCAAAAAAAAAAAAAAAAAAAGACCCAGCTAAATCTTGGAGAAGCACATAGAAATACTTTGAATATACAGCACTGGATGGGTGCAGTGGGGCATGCCTGTACTAGCTACTTTGGAAGGCTGAGGCAGGAAGACTGCTTGAGCCCAGGAATTTGAGACCAGACTGGACAAGATGGTAAGATGCCATCTCCATTAAAAAAATACAGCATAGGATAAATTCTAGGAAGAAATAATAACAACAATCAGACTGGCTGTTATCGATGTGTGAATTTTCTGTCTTTTCTGATGTTTTGATGTCTGGGACCTTACTGATCTTGAAGAGACTGTGCCTTCCAGGGGTCGCCAAATTTTACAGAGTAAAGGACTCACTTGCAAGTGTGCCTGTCACGTGCAAAGCAACCAGTTCAAAGCTCATTCCCCTCTACTGCCTCCTTCACCTGGCTCTTCCACTCCAGGCCACTATTCATTAGCCAGGTATCCTACAACTACGGACAGTGTCCATGCTCCAGAGCCCCAAAATTATCCAAGCTAGCCAAACGTAAGCCTGCTCACCCTGCCTGGCCTTGCCTTTCCCATGAAAACCACAGTAAAGGTTCCTGCCCACACATTCTCTTGGCTCCCTCTGCCTCCTGACCCACATGGGTACTTCCCCTTGTGGTCACACAAGGCATGCCATGCCTCCTGTTTATAGGAATCTGTAAATATAAAAAACTTCTTCCTTCATAATAGCCATTTCTGTATCTGCATTTCCTACTATATCTAATTTAAAAACAAATCCCAGGTACTTTTAAAAATAATAGCGGTTTCTCAGAAAAGGTGATATTTACACCAACACTGGAAGATTATAAGGGAAATAGGAAGAGCTTTGTAAGAGAAGGAACAAGAAGATACAGAGAGAGACCCACAAGCCAATATCCTGGAAATTGTCAAGGACTTAGCTGAATTGAAGCAACCGGGAAAGAGGCCGGCAATGAATGTGCTCATGAAGGAAGAAGCTAAATCACTGAAATAATGTGTGGCCTTATTCAAGGCTCGGCATGGGCATATGGCATTTCTGATGAACCGGTTCACAGTAGCTTACATTTCTGTCGTTTAAGAAAACATTTGCTGATTCCCTTTTCCATACAAAGCTCAGAGCTAGATGCCACAAGAAAACAGAAACAAAAATGACATAGTCTCTCTTTGTTTTTAAGTTGTTCAATGTACTAGAAGAGACAGATAACTCCAATTTAAGGGAGAGGTGAAGCTAAATTTGTTGATTAGAACTCTCGAGCCCAGCACAGTGGCTCATGCCTATAATTCCAACACTTTGGGAGGCCAAGGAGGGCAGATTGCTAGTGCTCAGGAGTTCAAGACCAGCCTGGCAACATGGTAAAATCCTACCTCTACAAAACACAAAAATGATCCAGGTGTGGTGGTACGTGCCTATAGTCATCCCAACTACTTGGGAGGTTGAGGTGGGATAATGGCTTGAGCCCAGGAGGTGGAGGTTGCAGTGAATCAAGATCATCCCACTGCACTCCAGCCTGAGCAACAGAGCCAGACCCTGTCTCAAAAAAATAAAAAATAAAAATAGAACTCCGGAGCTACAAATTTTTATTTGGGAACATTAACACTTTAGTAAGCAAAGGCTGCATCTATACAGTGTTATCCTTATTGTTTTAATCTAAAACTGTATCCATTTTTGCCTGCTTGATAGGTTAGAGTCCTCCAGTACAATTGTTTTTCTTCCTATATTTCACACAGGTTTCATTTCTTTTTTTTCTTGGTCAATAAAATCTTATTCCTCTATAAAGGTTTACAGTATTTTATCTTCATGGTGGTTTTTCATATTATCGTGGCCTTCTTTCTTCTCTCTCCTCAATCCCTCCCAAGAGTTGTACTTTGATGTTAAAATTATGAGCCTTATGGTTCTTTCCTCAATACTTGTCAGATGTCTTTTAGATCCCCCCGCTCCAATTTTTTTCTGTTATCACGTTATGGCATGTTTCCTGTAAACAGCTCAGAGTTGAATTTCATTTTAATCTAATCTCAGGCCTGTTTGGTATAAGAAATCATAACCTATTGACAAGTGGAGTGTCATAATTGATATGTTTGGTCTTATTTCTATCAATAGATGTGGCTCGCCTATCATTGGAAATACTCTTTGCCTTCACACACCACTGTAGGATCTTGGGGTAAAATTGCAAGCCACTCTTCCATTTTGGGTTTCATTTCCAGAAGAGAGGAACACAATAGATGGGGTGGAACTAGAATCACGTGAAGTTGATATCTGGAACCAGCCCTTCCTTTACTGAGGTCCTTTCCCACTTCTCACTTCCCAGAGGGGTTTCCACTCTGTCTCTTCCCTCTGATTGTCATGGCGACTGGCGCCTCCCCTGCATCCAAGGCAGTACACTCCTTCCTTCTTTCTTCTGCACCAAAATTCTTACTCTGAACTCATATCAAAAAGAAAGTAAATTCTCACTATAAGCCAACTACTTCAGTGCCCACTGAACTTCCCTAGGTGTCAGATTGTTGACTAAATGGAGTCTTTCAGGTGGTATAGGACAGATATTTTCAGACAAACCTCCTTTCTGCTGGAAAAAGAGAAATCTATGACCTGCAGTAGTGGAGACTCAAAGATTCCTCCCCAAACCGTAGAAAATTTCATTGTACATCTTAGTCCTCTATTTCTCTCCTTGAAGGAGAAAACACAAATACTCTGTCTTAGGCATCTGGCCTGTTCTGTTCTTAAATGATGTTGAAAGAACCCCAGTGTTTGCCACCTCAGGCTTGGATAGGCATTGAGGTCACAGGCCACATTGCAGGGGTCCAGCTCAAGTGTTTGCCTGTTGACAACTGAGTTTTCTCAGTGATGGAAGCCTCAGCCTCTTCAGCTTGTTCCCTATGGTGCTTATCACATGGCTGTTGCTGTGGACTGCAGGCTTTGGGTTTACTCAGATTTGGTTTCAAATCCATGCCTTGCCATTGATGAGCAATAGAACCTGGGGCAATCACTTAAGAACTTTAGGTCTCAGTTTTCCTAGCTGTGTGGTTAAAATAAAGTAGGTGCTCCATGTTGTTAAGAGGTAAAAAAAAAAAAAAAAAAAAAAAAATCAGAAGAATCTTGGCAAAGGGCCAAGCCCCCTATCTGGCTCAATGTTGGCTATGACTGTACTTACGATCAGTATAACTCAGTGGTCCTCAGTTTTCTATAGTGACCAGCTGACTATGCCATCTAAACAAACTTCACACAAAGGACATCTAAGTGAACATTGATTTTAATTTCTAAAAGGAAGCTTATTCAATTAAAAACATTTAAAAACCCTAGGCATCCTATCACATTGCAGAGTACCACAGATCAAAGAGAATCGACTAAAAAATTGCAAAATATGGTTTAGCAGCAGAGATTAATTTCACTATAAAGGCCGTTGTTTAAAAATTTGCCTTGAAAATCAGGTGTAAAAGAGGGAAGAGGAGATATTTCAGCAAGTTTTAAGCAGTTTGAGAAAATGAAAACTAAATCCAGTATTGGTGAGATTTCAAGAGATTCCATTAGGACAAGGCAAAGGACATGTGTGATAAAAGGACATTTCCAGGAACTTCGACCCAGAGTAGGATATACGCACAGAGAATCGCTGAAGCTCCAGGAAGGCCTGGCCTGACAGAACAGTCCTACAAAGTTGCCAATAAAAGGAGAAGCGTGATTCCCACAGGGCATGTCCAGTTCTGAAGTGCGATTAGAAACACCAGCATGACAGATTTCTCCCCCCATAAATGGGTGAGGGAGTAGATCTATTTCTCATTCTGTAGCTCCATTGAAGCCGTTCCTCCAAATCTAAACTTTTCATCAAAACAAACCTACGTGTTGGATGTCTTAGTCTAATCTTATGTTTAAATCAATAAGCAAACATAAAAGATTTCATGGAGGAAGCTATGTTATTCACTCTCTTGTCATTTGCCACTTAACTGGGGAGGAGGGATGATGGCAGGGAGAAGCGGTTTATGTTTTTGATGCCTGCATTGTTTTGTGCTGATCTTTTTACAATCCCAGTTTTCAACGTTGTGTCACTCTGAAAACAGCATTCTATCCAATTGGCTCAAACCAAGAGCCTTAGGTAACAATAAAATGACAGTTGTCACTCAAATGCTTTGCAAGTTATAATCAGTACAGAAGTTAAATAATATATCAAAGCACTCTGTCTTTTTATGACTATAAAAGTAGGAGACAGTGACTATCTCAGTGTTCATAATACTGCATGTATGATAAATCTAAATGGGTCATCAAATTGTGTCCAGCCACACATCCCCCCAACTTTATTTTTCTAATTTCTAATTCTAGAGTGGTGTCTGGATGCTTTGTAACTGGTGCCGGGATTTTTTTTTTCTTCCTCAACATTTTCTTGCCAAGTATATCATTACAAGATTCTGCAGTAACAAGCATTCTTCTGTTCAAATTTATATCAATTAGTTGAGGACAGTAATTCAATTGGACGACCCACTGGATTTTGAAAGACTCACGACCATGTCAAAGTGACGACCTTTTTCTTTCTCTCTCAGCCAAAAGCAATTTTTTAACAAGGAGCCCTGGAAAGAAATGCTGGTTTAATAATTAGTTATTGATCATGGCCAATGCCATGGTGAATACCATTGGATTAGTCAGAGACCAGTAAATCGGAGCACGGGTGTTTCCCTTGTCAAGATTGTGAGAGAGTGGGAAAAAGAAAAGCAAAGAACTGACAGAATAAGATACCAAAAACAGCTTAATTAAGTACATTTTCATCTTTGATAGGGATTCTTTTCATTCTCAAAAGTAGAAGTAAAATCTTTAACTGGAGTAGATTCAAAGCCAAATTATTTGCAACACTTGTATTAAGATAAAGCAACTTAATAATATACCTCCACTTAAAAACACTGTAAAAGACCAGCTATGAGTTAAGTAGACTTGGAAAACACTAAAATTGCTTTAAAACAACACCATGCAAAGTTATTTTGATAAATTAACCCTGCTTTGGCCAGCACTTTTGCCTCCCTAAGATACCATTAACCCCCATGCCCTGAGATGCCCATTAAAAACAATTTGGAAACATGCAGAAAAAGACTATAACAATTATAGACAGTAGCTTTAAAAGTATAATTGACTTTTCTGAGCGCTAATTTAGGCATCACTTTAGGGCTGCATAAAAATCTCCACATATGAGCCACTTAATGGAAGGAGAAACTTAAAAGATGATTTTATCATACTTTGAGGGGAAAAATGTTTCCATTAGTTGTACAATTTCTTCCAAGAATAGAAAGAAAAAGACACTGAAAATGCAACATGACAACTAAGTCACAACTTCTAGCTAGTTTGAAGGTGGGCATACCCAATCCTCACTCTGACAAACAAAAATGGAAGTCCCTCTATGCTCCATATTTAATGAGGGGGTTTTCTGTTGAAATCAATCACGTTTATGATAAAGTAGTTACAGTATAGAAGGATCCTTAAACATAATTTTAGAAATGAATATGTGGATACTGAGCAGATGAATCAGATTACTCAACTCTAGCTCTATGATTTTATACTTTCAGGGGTCACCTTTTCCCCAGAAAAAAAAATGTGCTAAGTTTACATCTAATTTCAAGTGGTTCTGATGGTTCCGGAGAATAGGGGCATACCCAAATGTTGTGATCATTTTGAGTCCATTCAAGAAAACAACCTTTAGCTTTCAGCTTGCTGTCAAGAAATGAAAAGTAATGTCCCAAGACTCCATTCTTTCCCTATAATAAAAGACACGCAAATAAAATCTGGACAATAATTTGATTGGGATATCAAAGAGAAGACCAAATCTTTAAGAGTCTTCACAACTCTGATTCAAGAACACAATGCTTATAGTGGCTTTCAGAGGTGTACATAAGAACTGTACATCTCTAGAAGCAGGACAATATCCTGGGATTCTCTATAAGGATGTAGCAACTACAATGATCAAATTTATCCCTTAATTTTTTTGGGGGGACAGAGTTTTGCTCTTGTCACTCAGGCTGGAGTGCAGCGGTGGGATCTCGGCTCACTACAACCTCTGCCTCCTAGGTTCAAGCGATTCTCCCACCTCAGCCTCTGAGTAGGTGGGATTACAGGTGCCCGCCACCACGCCCAGCTATTTTTTGCATTTTTAGTAATGACAGGATTTCACCATGTTGGCCAGGTTGTCTCAAACTCCTGACCTCAGGTGATCCAATCACCTCAGCCTCTCAAAGTGCTGGGATTACAGGCATGAGCCACCATGCCTGGCCTCGCCTTAATTTTTTATGTCAACCTTACCTTAGAGGTCAAAAAGAAATTTTTGGTCATTGAGTGGCCAATTTCAAGTGGTTCTGATTTCAAGTGGTTTACATGTAATTTCAAGTGGTTCTGATGGTTCCAGAGAATAGGGGCATACCCAAATGTTATGATCATTGAGCGGCTGAAGTATACTGCTATTCGTATTAATTGTGTACTTTTCAAGAAGACCAACTCTCACTTTACATTCATGTTAAAAGATAAAAACAAAAAACCAACAGCCAAACGTGAAGACTCCTGGGCTTCCAATGAAGTGGGAGTTCTAGTTTGGTTTGACTTTTAATGAACTCGGTTAGCTTGGACATGGCACTTCAATTCCCCCATCGATAAAATGAGTAAGATGTCTATATCCTCACTATTCATTGTGGACTCCAAGAGCCAGCAGCTCGGCATCACGTGGGAGCTTGTTAAAAATGCAGGACCTTGGCCAGGCACGGTGGCTCATGTCTGTAATCCTAGCACTTTGGGAGGCTGAGTAGGGCAGATCACCTGAGGTCAGCAGTTCCAGAACAGCCTGGCCAACATGGCAAAACCTCATTTCTACCAAAAATACAAAAATTAGCCAGGCATGATGGCATGCCCCTGTAATTCCAGCTACTTGGGAGGCTGAGGCAGGAGAATCACTTGAACCCAGGAGGCAGAGGTTGCAATGAGCAGAGATCATCGTGCCACTGCACTCCAGCCAGGGCAACTGAGTGAGACTCCATCACAGAAGAAAAAAAAAAAAAAAAAAAAAAAGCAGGATCTTGAGCTCCTCCCTATTCCTATTAAATCAGAATCTGCATTTTAACAAGATGTCCAGGAGATCTGAAGCTCTGAACGCTGGTTTAAAAGACATTTAAGATTACTTCCAATCTTGCTGTGGGGGGAAAGGGAGAGAGAAACTCCTTAAGTTCAGAAGACAACCCAACATCTCTGCATCTCTGTGTATGTTCTGTGTGTGTGTATGTGTGTGTGTGTGCAGGTGCCTATGTTTATTTGCTTTCACATTTTACCTCTTTACCACATGGATGCCTGTGCAGTTCCCTGAGCCTGTAGGATGACACATTTGTCAAGTTCTCTGTAGCTTCATGTTTAGCTAAACAAATGTGCTGTCAGATGCCCTGAGATTGAGCAAAATGGGATGTGGACCCCAGTTCTGCTGTGTGTTGGTCTGACTTAGATGTTTTCCACTGAGGTCATGGCACAAGGAATTAAAACCTCTTTACCTCAAGAGCTCATCTAAACTCACATCCAAATTAGGAAGGTACAAGAAATAAATAATCTCATTTGTCTTTTTTGCCAGCATCACGTGATCTGTCAAGTCTGTCTTTAGTATCCCTACTCCAAGCTGACAGCTCCCCCTTGTCCGCCCCCGCAATATCTGGATCGGTAGGGACAGACGCCCCACCCCTGAGAAGATTCACTTACAGTAACTGCTGAGGTGCAAGTAGAGAATGAACAATAGAAGGCTGTCAAGCCCGACAGCCAGCCCGGGATGTATGAGCGCCGAGCTGACAGCAAGGGCCTCAGAGGGTAAACTGCTTTGCTGGAACTAATTAAACAGATGAAATTATTACATGAATATGCAGATGTTGTTTACATTTTACCATATGGTATTATTTCAGGTAATAAGTCGCAGGAGAATCCCTTCCTCTCATCAAGAGGAAATGGGTTGAAAAGAAGGCCCCATGTGTCACCTTTGGGTTGCCAGGCAGACACTGATAACTCAGGTTTCCTCTCTGAGTCATGGGGAGTGTTCAGTTGGATTCTTGTGGCATGAGCAAGGTGAAGCTGGGGCCCCTCTCTGAAAGTAATGGGTTGGGAAGCAGGGCTGCCTTCACTGAGCTGAAACGGTGGCTCCAGCTGCTGTAAAACTCACCCAAAGGTTGAAGTGCATCCTGCGATAGACATGGTGCCAGTCTGCAAGTCACAGGAAGAGCCAGCCAACTCACCTCATGCCCCTGCAGCTGCCATTTCCTCTAAGACTTGGGACTTCAAGACTCCAAGGCTTAGGTGACTAGAGAACAAGGCAACTGATTTCTAAACTGCCAAGTGAGAACCGTACCACCCAAATAAATGAGTGTCATCCCCTCCAAAGGTGCCACCTTCAGTGGGAGGCAATGCACTGATGGCAATCAATGAGAACGTGTGTGAGAAAGCAGGGTCAGCACACTCAGGCAGGACTCATCATTCTCCCAGGGGTGTCAATCTCCCTTCCTGATCTTTCCTCCCATGCCTCTATTAGTGCATTCACATCCAGTCATTCAGCCAATCCTACTTGCGATCTTCTCATCCCTCATCCCCCACGTTCAACTAAGCATGAAGGCTTTCCCTCTAAAATGGTCCTTGCATGTTTTTCTGCCACCCCATCCCCAGTATGTCCTGTCATGGCCTTCAGCATTTTTAACGAAACTCCTGTAGCAGCCTATCTACCATTCTCCTTTTCTCACTCTCTGCCATCTTCAATCTAATTAGAATTATTTCTAAAATTCACATCTCATTAGGCCCTGCCTCCCTAAGAACAGTCAATGGCATATCACTACCTACTTTCAGTTCCAAGCCAACTCAGAGACCTGCTCTACAAGGTGGATCCTGCAAACCATCCCCAACTTGTTCCTGTTTCTACATTGAGATTTCTTCCTGCGCTGTTCTCTGTACTTGGACCATTTCCTCTCTTCCTCCACCTCCTTCTCTTACTAGCTTGCAGCTAATCAGCCTTTTATGTTTGTGTGGAAATTTGTTGTAATGATTGCTATTATTACAAAGAAAATGTTGACCATCAAATCTGGCCCCGTCAAGACTCTGCATTATTTACTCCTATGGGATAATCAGACCAAAGAACCTTCTCTGAATTTATCCTCCTTTATCCATCCCCACATTAAACATATGCAAACATAGATACACACATATAAAATCTTTTTTCCAAAACTGAGATCCTGTTATTCATGCTCCTCTGAAACTAGCTCTTGTCACTTTACAATGTCATGGGCATTATCTAGATCAAAAGATAAAAATAGATCACATTCTTTTTAATGCTTCAAAATACTCCATGCTATACACACATCGTTATTCACTAAACTATCTTGCTATTACAAAATATTCAATATTCAAGGTATTTTTCTTTTTCTTTCCTGTTTTTTTTTTTAAACTTTCTTTGTAGGTGAAAATAATGTTTCTACAAATTTTCCTGTAAGTGCTTACTTATTGATGGCTTTTTTCTGAAAGGATTGATTTCCCAAAATGGCACTTCTAGGTCTAAAGGCACATGAGCTTTTAAAGTTAATAGATATTTCCAGATGGTTTTCCAAAAAGATTGTAGCAATCTATACTCCCATCAGCAATACATGGGAGTTTTTATTTGCCTACATCCTTGATGATGTTATATTTTACAGCTTTTTGTATTGTTTTTGTTTCTGTTTTTATTAAGACGTTCTTTGTTATTTTTGTATCTAGCTCCTTCACTCTGAGGGAAGTTCAGTATCATTTACTAAGTTTATTCTTTGTTTTCAAGCTCATTTCCTATTTTTCTATTGTGTTGTCTCCCTTATAAATTTGTAGGATTGTCTAAGCTAATTCTTTGTCTTGTGTGTGACAAATATATCTGTTCAAAACATGCCTGTTTTCCCTTATAAGCTTTTGGGTTTCCCAAGTCTTCTGAAGAAGCCTCTTCCTACCCTACTGTTATTCAAATATTCATCAAATGTTTAATTAGTGTATTTTTCATACTCCTTTTTTCTTTGGAAAATTTTCTTAGCTAGTTCCAGTATATATTCTTCCAGGTGAACTTCAAAATCTTTCTGTTTCATTCCTTACCCATCCTCCCAAAACACCATATAGAATTTGAATTAGAATTGTATAAAATTTATTAATTTGAGAAAGTTTGACATTATACAGTAAAAATATTACTATTCTAATTTGTATCTTGTTATTGATCTTCAATAGGATTTTGAAGTTTTCTTCATTTCAATTCTATATTTTCTTATTCAATTTTTGTCTTGAAATTTTCCTTTTATTGTATATAGTGAGCGCATTTTTACCTTTCATCTTTCAGTTATTACTGTAATTGAGAAGATATGAATATTCTTGTCTTATTAATTCCAATTATTCATATTATCATATTAATGCGACTAGATTTTAGTGGCTTTTTTTAGTTTACCAAGTGAATAGTCACATCTTCTGCCAATAAAAATAATTTTATCTCTTCTTTTTCAATAATTAATTCCACTTATTTTGTTTCCTAGCTTTATTGCAACCTCCAAATAATGTTAAATAATAGAGGTTATTTATGCAATGCATTTGAATTTAAAATGATTTCAGTATTTCAACATATGATGTTTATTATTTGTTTTGGGATATATATTTGTATTATATTTAATTAATTATGCAAGAAATATTTTATTAGTAATAGTTGCCAAATTTTGGAGATTATCTTTTTGGCATCTATTGATTAAATGAATTGTATTTATTGATACAATTAATTATGTTGGTAAAAGTCCAAATGTTGAATCTTTCTTGAATTTCTATTAGTCATGCTATGTTATTCTTATACTGCCAAATTCAATTTGTTAATACTTTTTTTTATTTTTATAAGCAAAATTGCACTGTTTTATCATGTTTTGAAATTGAAGTTCTGCTAGCTTCTTAAGCTGAATTGAGAAACTTTGGTTTGGATAGGTACAAAGCCTTGCTCCTCAAAATGCAATTTTCAGGTCCTCAGCACTTACTAAAACTGTGCTTTAGCATGTTTTCCCAGCCCTACTAATTAAAATACAGAGTTAAATAAGAACCTCCTGTAATTTATATATACATTAAAAATTTTAAAGCACTGGTATAAATAACACAGTGATTGTTCACTTTTCTCAGGTTATGTCACCCTAAGCCTAAAATCTGTTTGGTTGTGGCACCTATTGAAACCTGGCACTTGGCCGGGCATGGTGGCTCATGCTTGTAATCCCAGCACTTTGGGAGGCCAAGACTGGCAGATCACAAAGTCAGGAGTTTGAGACCAGCCTGGCCAATATGCTGAAACTCCATCTCTACTAAAAGTACGAAAATTAGCTGGTGTGGTGGCACATGCCTGTAGTCCCAGCTACTTGGGAGGCTGAGGCAGGAAAATCACTTGAACCTGGGAGGCGGAAGTTGTAGTGAGTCGAGATCATGCCACTGCATTTCAGCCTGGGTGACAGAGTGAGACACTGTCTCAAAAAAAAAGAAAAGAAAAGAAAACTGGTAACTTGGTGATAGATTGAGAGGTGCAGCAAACCACCATGGTACACATTTACCTGTGTAACAAATCTGCACGTCCTGTACATGTATCCTGGAACTTAAAAGAAAATTAAATTAAATTTTAAAAATAAAACTTGTAGATTATTGTCTTCCCAATTTTTCTTATATATCTGTTCATTTTTTTACTTCTTCTTGATTCAAATTTGAATGTTGTATTTTTCTGAGTAATCTCATGTTTCCTCCAACTTTTCCCTACAAATACTTCAGATCTCAGTGTAGACAGACTCATCTCCATGGATAAGATCCCCTTCCCAACATCTGCAGCCCTGCTACTGGCCCCCTGTTCCCTGCTCTGTTCACACCCTCTTCTTTGTCTGCCATCACACTTGGCATGTTTTATCATAATGTCTTGTTTAACAGCCTTTCTCTGCTGGTTGACTATCAAATCCAAAATGGACAAGAGCATGTCATTTTTGTTCATTTTTGTAGGGCTGGCACCAAGCAAAATCTCTGACATATAATGGGCATCCCAGAAATATGCTGTGTGGCAACTGGATGGATAGGTAGATGGGTAAGTAATATTCTTAAATGTAGTAACAGATATGCAATTATCTTTATATCCCTTGCACATTCCATAGAGCCTAACATCCTACATTCTTCCTGACACATAGAGGACGTTCACATTGCCTGGTAAAATATAAAGTGTTTGTAAACTGTAAAACGATGAAATGATGGTACTGGGGATATGACGAGAAACAAAAAAGGCATCGTCTCCAGTTAAACCTACTCACTTACACTCTAGTAACTTAACTTTGTTTTCGTTTTAATTTGCTTAGTCATACAGTTTGGAGAATTTTGGAACTCCTCTCCTGTTTTCAACTTTCATACTTACTTCTGAAAATCAGCTGGGGCAGAAAATCATCACATAAAATATTGGTTTTATTTTCAGAATCAGACAAAAATTATTTTGTTCTAGAGAAAAAAAGTAGATGTTCAAGCTCGGCAAAACAATTTCAGGTAAAAAAAATTCAAATATAAATATGAAATAACAAAGCCAACTTACTTCTGGCGCACACACAAAAATCAAAGTTAGTACTAAAAGAATAATTCTCTGAAATGTGTTGAACACGGAGCAAGTGCATAACCCCTGAAGAAGCACATATCGAAGTGCATAATCCCTGAGGCACAGGGAGTTCTAGTTTCTTTATTTGAACATTATCTCATTTTTTTTCTTGGCATTTCCCAGTTTGTGTATAGATTGTTTTCAAATGGTGGTTGAAAATCATTGTTTAAAATTCACATTATTGCTCCAATAAGGGATGTGTTGGGATCTCAAGACAAACCATAGGGAGTTATTGGGTGAATAGTAATGAAATCATGAAGCTCAGAGGGCTGGTCACGTAGGAATCTGACTTTTGGTTAATGGGTCCTCCTGGACGAATATTGAAGTAGACATCTGGGTCAGTTAGGGTTCTCCAGAGAAACTGAGCCAATAGGATATTCATATGTGTGTGTGTATTTATTAATTTATATAAGGAATTGGCTCATATGATTCTGGAGGTTGGCAAATGTAATATCCATAAGGCAAGTGAGTAAAAACTCTCGAGCTAGTTGATGTTGCAGTTCTGAATCTGCAATGTGTAGGACAGATCAACAAGCTGGAGACTCAGATTGGATTTCTAAGTTGCAGCCTAGAGTCAGAATTCCTTCTTCTCTAGGAAACCTCAGACCTTGCTTTCAGACCTTGAACCAGTTAGATGATAGCCACCCACATTATCAAGGGCAGTCTCCTGTACTTCAAGTCAACAGATTGTAGATGTTAAGCACATCTGAAAAACACCTTCACACCAATATCTAGACTAGTATTTGACCAGACAAATGGACCACAGCATAGTCAAGTTAGCACAAAAGATTAACCCATCACCATAACCCTCTGTGATAGCTGTCCCCGTCCCACACATCCCACCATGCTTCAGTCTCCTCTAAGATTTCCTTATGCTCTCCCTATACAAGCCTTTCTCAAGTTTCTCTTGGTCCTTAACCTCCCCCTTCCAAAATAATCATTCTTTAAAACCTCAAATGGTATTTGTTTTAAAAAAGTAATTTGGTCAGGCTAATTTGCACTAATATGCAAGCAGTAGCTAGAATTTCAGAAATTGATGCAAAAACTGAGTGAATTTTTGGAGTAGAGGAGAAGCAATTTGTAAGGGTCATTTGCACTAAACTAGGGAATCAGAAAACACATTACATGAAGATATGGCAGGTAAAAGAAGTGATTAAAGTGGGCTTAGTCTAGAACCATTGATCCAGTATTGAAAATGACAGCAAACTGGACAGGCTGGACTCAGCTAATCTCTCTCCAATCTTTGCCATGCGGGTAGAGTTCAATGTGGCTACATTTTTTACTTTTTCAAGAAAAGCTAGAAATCCACATTTGTGGGAGGCATTTCCCAATCATGAAGACACTCCGCAGGCTGCCAGTTCAAGACTCAATCTCTCACTTTTTTCTTTGCCGTCTCTTTCTTTCCTGTGATTCTGAGTTCTCTCATAATCTGAAAGTTTGGTTTCCAAGTTAACGCATCTGGAGAGAAGAAAAAGAGAGGAGGAAGACAGAAAGACTATACCTATGGCTCATTTCTGCAAAGCCAGATGCTTCCAAGTTAGAGAATATTTTGGTAAAGTCCTTCCCTGTACACCAAGGCCTGGTTGACTTTGTCCATGCCTGTGAGGTTTGTAAATCAGACATTTCCTTTCATAAGTTTTCACTCATTTTGAAAAGCCTAACTTCTCCTAGAGACATGCAGTGCATTGGACAACAAAATCAAGGATCAGTAATAACAGAACTTCTTCTGGACCTTGACCCAAGCCATACTATACCTGAGATACTCAGAGAATAATCACATAATCCTAATTGGACTAGCTTCAGAAAGGAAGACAGAATGAGAAGCCATGGCCATCTTATTATTTGTACATTTCTACAGGCAAGGATGTTTCTATGCCTCTTTACTTATGTTTATTAAGGAAAATGCAAAGATTACTCAAGATGGAAAGGGTCCTTGCAACTCTCACGGGAGTGGATTTCTCCTGACTCACTTCTCTGGCCCCTTTGGTTTGACATCTCTCTGTGCTCTCTGAGTTACTTAAAGTGATGCTTCTCTCTCTGCAGTCTGCATAAGATTCACCTGGGGGTGTCTAAGGATGCAGCTTACCAGACCACACTCCAGAGACCCTGAGCCAATACACTTAAGGAACCTGCAGTTTAAAAGTGCACCAGAGAAGGTGAACCAAGGATCCAACCTAAAGAACACTGCCCTAGGGGAAGGAAAATGGGATCTGATGAGAAAAGACTAAGGGAGAATCCCTTCTTAACTGGAGACTTACTTCAATAGTAGTAAGTGATGCTTGGCAGTTTATCTAAGAGTTACAAGGAAACCATGGGTGTAAAACTCAATGCTTTTGCTTAAACGAACCTAGTTGTCTTCTGTTAATTGACAGGCAAAGGACAGACTTCCATGACAATTGGATTCCATGCCTTCAGTGGAACTCCAAACATTTTCACAAAAGACTGTAATGGGGAAATTTGCCCTGCCATGGCCAATTATCCAGAGTGTGTCTGCTCAGTGGCCAAGCAGAGAAGTTCACATACTGTTGCTTATCTCTTCCCACACACCTAAATTTGTTTTCAAAGGATCGAAAAAGACTCACCAGGCCTTCAAATAAAAATAGTGATGCAGTATTTAAGTGGGATTTGAATTTAATTCCACATCTTCATAGATAAATGATTAAAAACATACTGTTCTCTATTTGCCACCTGAGATAAACAACTGCAGACATACCTACCCAGAAGCTGCTATGGAGCATCCAGGAAAACACGGTGTCTGTTTCTGAAGGATTTGTATGTACCTGACAGTCAGATACTCTGTTCTCTGTGATGCCTTTAGGTAAACTGTTTATAATCTTAGAAACCCTTTGGGATGCTCACTGCAGATGATCATGTCCCAGTGGCATATCTGAAATGCTATGGAACTAGAGGCCCTAGAGTTCTGTGACAATGAAAGACTTGGCTTATGTGTGGAAAGAAAAGCATTTAAGGCAGCTAAGATTAGTAACTTACTGTGTCTGGAATGCATTGTTTTTATCATGCTCTTCTGAAAATCATATATAAATGGTATGCTTAATGCAATAATTTATTGAATAGCAGGCCTCTTCCACTCCTTATCTGTAGTGACTGATAGAATTTGCCACTTTAAATCATGAAATTGGAGAATAAGAGGAATGAGCCCTGCTTAAACTTTCTGATTTTTAAAGTCTTCACGCAGACAGCCTCAGCCTAATGCACACTGAAATAATCTGGAATGCTTTTTAAAATTTTTGATAGTTTCAGCCCCACCCTAGACTATGAAATCAGAAACCCCAGGGGTGACTAGGTCATTTTAAACTCCCTTATTTGAGGTGATTCTAAGGCAGCCCTGGTGGTGAGCCACTGGCAATTGTATACATTCAAACTCATGCTGATGGGATGCCTTGCAAGTAAGACCACCTTTGAGATGGTCCCCTTTGGAAGACACCTTAATAGCTAAATATCTGAAATACTTCATGTCAAATTCTTTGCCATATTGAAGAGCCAAAGTGAGAGTTCATTAAAAAAGAGTAGTTAGTAAAACAAGTAATAGTTCTGAGCTAAAGCCAACAATCACACTTTTATTTAAGTGATGCCCATTCTAGGGATTATTTTGAAATATAAGAATCCACAGGTTGAGTTTGTATCTTTAGGTGGCAGGAAAAGAAACCTAAGTAGAGTCTCAGTTAAGTTTAAGAAATGCCTTATCCTTCTTCTATGTAAACAGTGACTCCCCGACCAGCCCCACTCACCTGCCATTATAGTAGAATGGAAGAAGCAATAGCAGGAGTTATTTGTAATCCATGAGCGGGTCATTTAGAAAGTACTCTTCATACAGTTCTATATTAGAGTTTGCAGCTAATTGTCTGTATTAATTGCTAAGCAACAAGTTGGAAGTGTGGTTTTACCAAGGGTTAGAGAGACATAGCAAAAATTGGAACAAAACCAACCATACATATTTGCACTACCTCGGTATCCAGGCAAGGTGCTCAAAAACTAGTTGACAACTCCTCTCTTCCCAGAGAGGCTTAGTTAAGATTTAGAAGGGACAAAGAAAACAAACAAACAAAACAATTACACACACACAAAACACTGTCTAATAAACTGCCCAAATATACTCGCATACATCCTGGAGAATTCCAGCTACAAAGAAAATACCTTTTGAGTTCAAGTGAAAGCCCACATTTGCTCCCTGAGGAACCCCAGTCATAACAAGGGGTCCTCTTTCTATGTTCTCCTTTAAGGAAACATTACCACAAATTTTGTTTGGAAGTTCTCAAAATCTTTTGTTTACTGTTATATTCTAAACAGTGTAAGTTACGAACAATCTGAAAAATCTCCAGAGGTTTGCCAAACTAAAAGTAAAAGACATTGCAGAATCTTTTGTGCCTCTCCAACATCCAAACTCGACCTTCCAGCAGGTGGGGTCTAGTCTTATCAGAAGTCTATGGGAGTGATACACTTGAGCTGCTTGTGCCAACACGTGCTCTGGTCAAGTGTGAGACCCTGGAGGGAGGCAGAGTCTCATTGCATCAAGAGTGAGCGTCCTCCATGAGCAGCTGCTCTGGGCAGCCCCAGGAGTTGACCCACATTCATGGAATATAGCATTCTTCTCATGGTTTTTCCCTGCCCAGGGCTCAAGTCTCAGCTCAGACATCGTCTCCCAGATCACGCTCTCCCTGTGTTCACAGCACACCGCCCTGCCATTCCCTTCATGGTCCTCCCGTCTATCTGTCCATGCCTGGTCTGCTTTTTCACTCAGTTATGATTGTCGCCTCCCAACCATAAGAGTAACTAAAAGAGAGACCTTGTTTGTTCTGCTCACTGCCATACTCTCAGTTTCTAGCACAGTGCCGGCTTTAATGGGTACTCAGTAAATGCGAAACGAAGAAAGGAAGAAGTGGACAAAAGCAGGGATGAGGAAGTGAATCTTGAGAAAACACAAGGGTCAGGGAGAAGCACTGGACCAGGCAGACAGCGGGTGATGAGTTTCCCAGGCCATCTGAAGGTCATTGGTGCAGGGAGAGGCTGCGGAGAGTCTCCACAGGATCCCAGAGGAAAGGAAGAAGGAGACAAGAGAGGAGACACCCCGGACCCTCCCAGCCATTCTGCAAACACATAAGCACGGAAGACTCCCAGTATCTGAGACCCTACTCTAGTCCATGCCCTAAGAACAATAAAATTAAATAGTATGGTGCCTTCCAGCAGGGAGACCAGCACATAGATGGACATTATTTGGGAGATGTTAATAACTGTAACGTTTTCTTCATCATCACCATCACAGCTCGCGTGTATCGAGCACTAACTATAGAGCAGGCACCATGCCAATTCCTTTACATGGATCAATTTATGTGATCCTTACAAAGCCATACCACATTATTACCTCTTTTTGTGCTGATCCAGAAACTGAGGTTAAGCCAACTGTCCAGGGTCACAAAACTAATAAATGGTCATAGGCAGGTAAATGGTTAAGTGGTTGTAAAGAGAAATAGAGAGAGAGAACGATACTGGAATCGAATAAAAAAAAAAAAAAAAAAAACTCTAGCTTAAAGAATGAGGCTGACCTCTCTTTTGGCTCCAGCAGGATTTGGGTGGACAGCGACAAAAATTCTCTTCTTGACCAACCTCTAGCCAGGCTCCTTGAGCCCTTTTCTCAACTAGGCCTCAACTTTGGCCTTGAATAAACTAACATGGTTTCTAATAGCTCAAGGCCACATATCTAGGATGACCCTAGTCCCCCTTCTTAAAGTGCCTGTCAAAATAATTTACTGTTTGTTCCATCCAACACCTGTTGATAGGGCCCCTCTATGGAAGGATAAGAGCCTAATTTCCATAAGTGCCACTGAGCAAACTCAGATGGATTTCACATTGACCAACTGCTCCTTCCTGATTTTTGTAATTTTTATTTCCCTAACTCTACTCATCCCCCTCCATACTCCCTCATTCTCCCTTTAAAATGTCCAGTTACCTCCACACAAAGCAGAGTTCAGCTCACACTGAGCTTTTTCCCATTGTGATTGTTACTGATTAAGATCTGCTCTTACCACTCTAACTAGTACCCAGCTTGGTTCATCTTTGACGGCAGCTAGCAATCACCACCACAGTGGTAGAGCTAAGACCCATACCTGACTCCCAAGCAGCATGACTGGTATGGGCAAGTTAGTCTATCACTTTGTCAGGAAGAGAGAGGAGGGGTGAGGGCCACAGGTCAGAAAATGTACAATGATTAATACTCCAAATAGGCTAAGCAGGGTGAAAACATATTTCCCAAGCAAATATAGGGGGATGAGGGTTTATATACTCACAAGTGGTAACAACATGAACAAATGGAAAAAACGTCAAGCTACACTTTGTGTATTGAAAGTCAGAGGTCTAGTAGGGGCATGGATGGAAGAGGTCAGGGACGGTGCATGCTGGCCAGAAGGTGAGACACAACTGTGAACGGCCTTGTAGTCTAGACCATGGAATTTGTGGACAGTCAGTAGTCATAAAATAGTTTAAGTGCAGGCGAAGGAGTGGGTATGATGATATCTCTTGTAGGATTATCTGAATTTTGGATTATCTCCTTGTTATGGTTAGGCTGTGTCCCCACTCAAATCTCATCTTGAATTGTAGCTCCCATAATTCTCACATGTTGTGGGAGGGACCTGGTGGACAATAAATAAATCATAGGGGTGGTTTTCCCCATACTGTTTTGATGGTAGTGAATAAGTCTCACGAGATCTGATGGTTTTATAAGGGGTTTCCCCTTTCACTTCGCTCTCATTCTCTCTTGCCTTCTGCCATATAAGAAGTGTGCTGCTTCCCCTTTGCTTTCCACCATGATTGTGAGATCTCCCCAACCATGTGGAACTATGAGTCAATTACGCTTCTTTCCTCTATAAATTACCCAGCCCAGATATGTCTTTATTAGCACCATGAGAACAAACTAGTATACTCTCTGAAAAAGAAGCTGTAATCCTATACTGGCCAGCCACCTGCAGACAGAATCCTACACCACACAGGAAACCCTAAGTCAAATGCAGCCAGGGGGTCTCCTAGAACAGGTTCCCTTCCATTCAGGGGATATGTGTTTTTTATTTTCTGCAGGAAGAGTTGGAAAGTGTCTCACCCTAGACGGGAATTTTCTGCAATCAGAATAGAGGAGGAACATCAAAATGCGTGCCAGCAAAAATGGCACACAAATTTTGCTAAAGGTTGGGAAGTTACGCATAAATTTTGGTGGCAGTGTTCCTGATAGTTCCCGTGTAGACTAATATTGACATTTGTTGGAATTCCCTAAGCACCTACTTACTGGCGGGGGTCAGGGGATGAACCAGGAGCCTAACACAGCAATAGAAAAATATCAGCCTGAAAGGAGCATCGGTAGAAATTCTGTTGCTAATTAACAAGGAGCTAGGTGGAAAAGTGACCTCGACCACATCAACAAGATTAGCACATCGTTGTATAAGACACACTTTGTTGTGTAATGGTCCTGTTTATCTCAAAATCATCAGAATCCTGAGGTCTGCATTCAAATTCATATTGTTAACATTTTTTTGTTCTGGATGGTATACTAAATGACTGTTTGTAAATAAGCCTCTTAAAACAGGGGGTCTTCATAGTCTCTGGGTCATGGATGCCTTTGAAAATAGAATAAAAGATGAGGTGAACACACACAATTTTGTTGGGCTTCTTGGAAACAAGGTCTGTGGTTGCTAATAAAGAACATAATTCCTGAAGATCAAAACCACATCTTACCTCTAAGACTGGGCTTCCCTCAGAGGATGGAAGAGCCGCCAAACAGTGTCTTGGAGCTCCACATAGACTCCAGCCTCCAGAGATGTCACAGCTGAAAGAGAAGTCATGTGAGAGGGCTCAGAGGTCAGCTGTTCTAGGGAGCAAAGAATCACGGCAAACTGAGGTCCTTGCCCAGGAAACAAGCACAAGGTCATATTTCTCAGAAAATATATTTGGCAAAAAGAGAGCAACTCTTCAGTATCTCAAATCCCTAAAATAACTCTGATCAAATTGATAGCTATTTCTTTCCTAAATTAAAAAAATATTATTATAAAAGAGGTATGTTAGTATTAATTTTATGTTACTGATGAATATGAAATGTAGTTTTCAAGTCATCAATATTTTTGGAGTTCTAATGATCCTCCCCTGTTTTTCTTATGCAAATTGGCATTCCAGTTTGCAGCTAGGTGATAATCCGATGACTATCTAAAGATCTCCATGGTTTAAACCAAGTCATTGCCATTCTTGCCTCTCTTTAGATCAGATGTAGAATGTTTGTGATTGCTATGTAATCTAGAATTTAAAAGTGTTCCCAGGATCATGGGAGGATCCATCTGAGTTTTTTCTTTTCCTTTTTCAAAATTTGTACAGATTTAAGAAGTACGAGCAATTTTGTACTCTTTGGGATATATTGTGCAGTGACAAAGTTGGAGCTTTTAGGGTAGTCATCACCCAAAATAATGTCTGTTGTACAAAGTAAGCAAGAAATTTCACATCATCCACTCCCCTGCCACTTCCCACGGTGTCTCTCATGCCACGCTCAATCTCCATGTGTACACATTGTTTGCCCCCACTTATAAGTGAGGATATGTTGTGTTTGTCTTTCTGTTTCTAAGCTATTCCAGTTAAGATAAGTGGATGGCCTCCAGTTCCATCCCAGTTTCTGCAAAAGACATGATTTCATTTTTCATGACTGAATAGTATTTCATTATGTGTGTATAATATTTCATTGTGTGTATAATATTTCATTGTGAGGCCCTCCTTGGCCTCCTAAAGTGCTGGGATTACAGGTATGAGCCACCATGCCTGGCCAATTCATCTCTTTTAAAGACAGTGTGTATAATATTTCATTGTGTGTGTATGTGTACATGTGAGTATATATACACACTAGTATTCCATTATATACAATGGAATTATATATATATTCATTATATATATTCATTATATACAATGGAATTATATATATTATATATATATATACACAATGGAATTATATATATTATATATAATTATATATAATATAATGGAATACTATTCAGTTTCTTTATCCAATCCTCCATTGATGGCAATTCATCTGGTTTTTTTTTTTCTCTTTTTTTTTTGAAACGGAGTCTCACTCTGTTGCCCAAGGTGGAGTGCAATGGCATGCGATCTTGGCTCACTGCAACCTTCACCTCCTGGGTTCAAGCAATTCTCCTGCCTCAGCCTCTCTAGTAGCTGGGATTACAGGTGTGTACCGCCACACCCAGCTATCTTTTATATATATATCTCTTCAGTAGAGATGGGGCTTCACCATGTTGGCCAAGCTGGTCTGGAACTCCTGACCTTGTGATCTGCTCTCCTTGGCCTCCTAAAGTGCTGGGATTACAGGCATGAGCCCCCATGCCCAGCCAATTCATCTCTTTTAAAGACAGTGGAATGTTTGCCAAATTTTCTGTAACTAGATTCTGTTTTGATGGTTTTATCCTTTTCATTTTTACAGCCCATTGTTTTCTAGCTAGAGTCCCAAATGATTCTGAAAGTCACTTAACTTTACCTTCAAAGAAAAGATTTCAAAACTGATTCTTTCTGATACATCGATCCAAGTTCCATCCAATGCAACAAAGCCAGACACATATAACCTAATCTTGCTCCAGATTACATGATAAGCTCCATGACAGCAGCAATGAGGAATTCATGCCAAATCTGGTGGTTGCCACCCAGAATCCCACGGTGGAAGCTTCACTTAAGAAGGGAATCCTCTCAGGTTCCCTGGCTTTCCAGCTATCTGTCTCTCTATTAATGTCCTGACTGGTTTAACAAGCATGTAAAGCAGATGCTATATTTTTCTTCATGTTTTTTCTATGGGGAAAAAAAATCCAGTTGACTTTTTCTTCAGTTCTAAATCTTTTTTTTTTTTTTAACAATGCAGGTGCAGAGCTCCTCTTAAAAGCAAACCATATTTTCAACTAACTAAATATTTAGTCAGTTTACTTCTCTAGTAAAAAAGGAGGTAGCTATATTCTATATAAACTCATCCTGTGTAGATCTCAAATGTATGTCTACTATAGGTGGGTCATTTTGCTGTGCTGGAGGATACATCTTTCCAGCCTCTGCAGCAGAATAAAATGCTTTTCATCTCAGAATAGTTTCTATCACCAAAACAAAAAAATGTTTAATATTAAGCTCCTGGCCAGGCACAGTGACTCACACCTGTAATCCCAGCAATTTGGAAGGCTGACGTGGGTGGTTCACAAGGTCAAGAGTTCAAGACCAGCCTGACCAAGGTGGTGAAACCTTGTCTCTACTAAAAAAAAAAATAAAAAATTAGCCGGGCATGGTGTCGGGCACCTGTAATCCCAGCTACTTGGGAGGCTGAGGCAGAGAATTGCTTGAACTCGGGAGGCAGAGGCTGCAGTGAGCCAAGATCATGCCACTGCACTCCAGCCTGGGTGACACAGCCAGACTCCATCTCAAATAATAAAAAAAAAAATTAAGCACCTAAGCATCAAGCATTGATAGGCAGTGTTTTATGCTCAGAGGTAGCTTAATGGGAAATTACAGCCTACCCCGAAAGACAAATCATAAAAATAAAGTGGTGGAATGAGTGTCACACTTAAAAAGTCAGCTCTCACAATATGAGACTTCTCCCCAGTGTGCAGAACTGTTGTGTCCTCTCTCCAACTGAGAAAGATTTTAAGGCAATTTCTGTAATTGATTGGATTTTGTATGTCTAGAATCAGACCTAAGCAATCTGGATATAGGATAAACTACGATATGAGATTGTCTGTGCTCAGACCATGACTCTTCCACTTTCCAACTGCGTGACTTTGGCCAAGCGATTTCAGTTCTCTGTGACTCAATTTTCACACCTGTAAAATGGGACTCATAATAGCACCTACCTCACAAGGGTGGTTGTAAAGATCAGTATCTCTAAAGGGTTTAGACAAATGCCTAGCACATTACAAGTGCTGTTAAGCATTAGACATTATTTTTCTACAAAATGAACGTTTGTTCAGTGAATGAATGAACTGATTCGGTCTTTTCTTGTGATCCAAGTAGGATTAACTGTAGTGAATCACATTTTATAAACAGATAAAGTGAGTAAAGGTGTCCTTTGGGATGTTTATTGGTCCCTCTACAAAGAGATTTTGCTCCTCCTGGGTGGAAATACCTTGGAGTGATTTCATGGAGATAAATTAGAAGCACAGTCAGGACTGGAAATCTCGGCACTGCCAGGGCCTTAGACCATGGCACTGTGGCTCCCCCAAGTCCAAGCTTTCTGTTTTACTACCCCAACTTCACCTTCTCTGCTTGTAAATAACCCTGATCAAACTGCTGATCAAGTGATCGTTTCTCTCTGTGATTCAACCAGGAAAACCTGAATTTGATTCACTTCTGAATTCATGAATTTGATTAATTTCTGGAAACATACAGTCAGGAATAGATTGCAATCTCATTGACTCTCATGCTTGCTTTTCAAGTTTGGCTTTTCCAAATCAGATTACATTATAGCTTTAAATTAAATGCTTCCTGATTGATTAAGAATAGATTGTTTTCTGCCTGTACTGTGGCTTCAAGGAAATCATGATTGATATGATCCATAATGGAATACGTGATAATTAGAATTTTTTTTAAGTGAGAAAGTCCTGACATATGAAAAGATATAAGTACATGTATAGCTATTGGGGTTATTTCTATACATATCATGTTATTTAGAAACCAAATAGAAACTTTTAATCCAAGCATGGTGGTTTATTGTTTGGCTGTAGTTTCTTATCCACTTAGGAACGGAGGTGTACAACTCTTTGTTTTAGGAAGGTATGTTAAAACGATATGCCATTCGCTTCGATTCTCAGCCAAAAAGTATACTCTGATCACATCCATATTTACAGGCTGTCCAGAGCAGGGAATGAATTTCAAGAAGTTGTGAAAGTTAAGAATCACCCATGGGTGATTTTCCTTTCAAGTCTGCACATCTAGACTAAAATCCTGGAAAATAGTAGGAATTCTAGAAATGTATATTAATGAGTATGTGAATGAAATGACAACTTCAAGATTAAGGAATTAACCCAGAATTTGACATGGACAATTTTAGCACATGTTGTGATTTGATCTTACCTCCAAACATGTTTTAAAATATATTTTACTATCACCTAATTAGTGGATTACCCTCAGAAAGAAGAAAGGAAAACTATACCTATAAGCTTTCTCTACAGTTATTTCTCTAAGGCTACAAGTATTAACAGAGTATATGAAGTAAATTAATTACAGTTTTTTAAGCATAAAATACATTCATGAAAGATAGTTTAAAAGTTGATACTATTTTGGCATCTCAAATTTGGGAGCGCTCTGGTTATTCCTCTATTTAGGTGAATGAATGAACAAATCTACTCACACATGGGGCCAGCGTTTTGAAAGAGAGCATTTCTAATGGCATGTGAGATTTTGTACCTGTAATTATTTTGGGGTACAAAATTGGCTACACCAATAATTGCTCCTATAAACAGCTAATTGTAGCTGCTGTTAGCCACTTGTGGATGTAATTAGCTACTTGCCCTTAATCTTCATGGAATGCCCAATTCTCCCTGTAATTAGTCAATTGTAGACGCTGTTTCTTTCACAAGAGAGGAAAGACTGTGGGTTATCTCCTTTAAAATATTGTAGAGTAAATCTTTAAATTTGAATATCAATTTATGGCAAATGTGAACAGAAATAATTCCACTTATAAAATGAATTGGAAGTAGTTTTACTTTCCCTACCTGTGTCTTAGGGACTACATGCTGAACACTGCTCCAGGGACATATTTACAATGAAATGAATTATTACTGTCTATGTATTATTAGCCAGTGTTATCATTTTTATTTTTTTTAATTTTCCCCCTACTGGAAATGTATATAAAATGTTCAAGGTATCTCAGGGTAATTACATAACAGGATCCTGCTACAAAGGGCTTCAACATTTAGAAAGTTTGTTTATACAATGGACAAGGCAGAACTTATGAAAGTGTGTATACAAACTATGTTAGTTGCATGGCTTTGGGTATGCTGTTTAACTTCTCTACTCTCAGTTTTCTCTTCTGTAAAGTGGAAACAATGATACTTCCACTTCTCCAGGAGGCTGTGAAAATTGAAGGAACAACTATTGATCTTAATGTAGCAAGCAAAATTTAGTGCTTCATAGGCATTGTAAAGCATAGAATCTTTCCCACTCTAATGTTAAAATGTGGCTTTGATATTTGCTCCTCAAATAGGAGGCTACCACAAGAAACAACATTTTTTTCCTATCCATTTTCTACTTTCTTGCCTATGAATCTTTGGATCTGTGATCTTTTTTCAAAATAAAAAAGCATAAATATTCGAAAGAGGCAAATTTCAGTAGCGGATAATTAATTTTAAGATGCTATGTTGATATGGTTGCATATATGTTATATATTGTAGCATAATATAAATTAGTACTATGTCAGTAGTATCACTCTCTAAAACGTTGCAAGTAATCAAGCAGGGTGGCTCACGCCTATAATCCTGACACTTTGAGAGGCCAAGGAGGATGGATAACCTGAGATCAGGAGTTTGAGACCAGCTTGGCCAACACGGCAAACCCAGTCTGTAAATTAGCCGGGTGTGGTGGCACATGCCTATAGTCCTGGCTACTCAGGAGGCTGAGGCAGGAGAATCGTTTGAACCCGGGAGGTGGAGGTTGCAGTAAGCCAAGATTATGCCACTGCACTCCAGCCTGGGTGATAGAGACTCAAAAAAAAAAAAAAAAAAAAACGTTGCAAGTAATTCTTAGAATCCTTAGAGCATCTTATGAGTCCCAATTAAAGGGTAAGATAGCATATGGCAAACTCACCAGGACATCGGTTGTGGGGCTGCCAACAGAAACCCAGTCCTTAGCCCAAATCCAGCCTGTTAGTGTCATACAAGCAGCATTTTCTCATTATTTAACTACAGAAGAAAAACTCTAAAGTATTTTACTACTCCTGGGGTGATTTCAAACATAGCTTTAAATGATAATGATTTTGACATCAGTCATTTTCTGCACAAAAGATGGTATATATCCCCATTATCATGTGAGCTCTTGTGCATCTGTGCATGTGTGAGTGTGTGTATGTGTGTGTGTGTGTGGATATATGAGTGAATAATGTTGTCATAAAATAGACTGGAAGCTTTGGGAGCTTGAAGCAATATCTTTCTTCACTAAACTGCTTTATTACTGCTATTCCCTCCCTCCTGGGCATGCAGTCAGCTGAGACTAGGCCAAATTGGCAGTCATTTTCAGAGAGCCTGGCAGCTCCGTGATCTCTGGGAGCTCCCAGGCTGCATTTCCCTCTCAACCAACCCTTCCAAGGGTCAGTAGCCACCCTGACTCCCGGGCTCCGGCTCGCCTGCGCTGGGACATGAGTCAGGACCAATATAAATTTATATCTTAAAGTCATACTGTGAAGGCATGCTCTACCCCCTGAGGTATTTTCATAGTGACAATTCTCTTTCTGACTGCTTTCCTAATCCTCTAACTTCATAGCACATCATGCCAGAAATGCTTATGAGTGGCCAGAAGGAAGAGGGCTCTGTGGTGACCAAGGGGTTAACTTGATAATATAGTTTTTCTCTTAAAAAAATAATAATAATTTGGGGAGATGTGTTGACTGTTGATAACCAGACCTGAAATAATAATGGCAGAGGCTGCTTATCATGAGCAGGCAATAGTTCTATGACAATGTTCCAGCTGATGAAAAAAATGGGAACAAAAATTAATAGTGACAGTAGTGGGAGAAACAAGCCATAAATTCGATACTAAGTCATAAAATACGGACTAACCCAATAAACACATGCTACTGTTATTATATTAATATTGTTAAAATATCATAACATTTTAAAAATGGAATAGAGGTGGAAGAACACTTTTTTTAGAGGTAATTTTCACTCAATGTGGCCTAGAGGCAGAGGAATGTCTTTTTTTTTTTCTTTTACAAAAATACTAAAACTCTAACTTGGGTAGGATAGTCAAGAACTTGGCTTGGAAACAGAGCAAACACAGGATGATCACATTTCTTCTCCAAAGAAAGGATGGGAGCTGGAACTAACATTTACTGAGGGTTTTTAAATGAGGCAAGCACTTTGCATTTGCAATGTCAACTCATCACGCAAATAACATTTGAGGCAGGATTTATTTTTTACATTTTAGAACTAATAACAGCTAAGTACATTGTCCGAAGCAACACAACTCGTAGGTGGCTGAGTTGAAATACAAATCGAAGGCTGTCTGATTCCGAATTTGTAAATCAGATGTTACAAGGACAAAAGCCTTAGATATAGAGGAGGGAAAATGGGTGGTAGGCTGTGGCCCCCGCGATAATGTTGGGCCCATACAATCAGCAATGCTGGTGAGCAGGGCCAGCTGACTGATATCACTTCTAGAATGGCCAATTTTTCCAAATAAGCCAAAAATCTAGATTCTAATGTGAAACCTCACTTTTTAAGCATGAGCATAAATGAATTAGGCTGGGTCACATGAATTGCCCAGTGGCTGACTTTTGAGAGATTATTTTCTCATGTCTTTATTCTTACCTCCACTTCACACTTTTCCCACAAAAACACAAACAAACAACAACAAAAAAAAACAGGCAAGGTGGTTTTGGAAGTCTTTCTGAGAATTTGTGATTAATGCCTGTTTCTCTTTAGATATTTACCCTTCAAGAAGTACTTTCGTTCTAGATGTGCTTAGCGTAATATGATATCTTTCCCCTATAGAAATCCCTAATCATGTCACAAATATTAATTGCAGGCCAGTGAGAAGTGCATTGTCACATAGAAAAGGAGAACACTAATTATTGAGAAAGTTTCAAATCTGGTCCTCATCACTGGAGTTTCATTGACTTATGAGAAGCTTGCACCAATTGCTTGACTTGTAAAGTTTGAAAGATGAATAATGAAAAGATGTCCTTCTTAAAAAGCATAAAGGACTTTAGCATTCTTATTTCCAATTGGTGACATAGACACAATGAGGTCATTTGACCAGACCAAGAGTGTGCAACTTACTAGACATATAAACAAAACTTAGTGTGATGTACTCTTGCCCAGAATTCTGGAAGCAAATTTGATGATGGTGGCCCTCAAATGAATGTGCCAACTCTGGCTAAATAAAAGGCCTTTAGTATTTAGAGCCCCTTATTTGCTTAGCTTGAATATGACCAACATGACATATCAAATTAGATGTCTGTATAAGTTTCAGAAAATCACACAGGATTTGTGAAGAATAATTTGCTGATGTTTTTAATTTCCTGATGGCCAGCCTTGTAAATAACAGAAATGAGTTCACTGCTGGCTACACATTTTATTTCCATTTCTGGCCCTTTATTTCAGCCCCTGTGTGTGATAGGCTTTCATTCTCAACAAGACATCAGAACTTGACTTAATAGGCAGCAGGGGTAAAATCGTCAGCTCTTTACATGTAGGGAATCCTGAGGTACATACAAGCCTCGCTCTAAGATGTGATAACGTAATCTAAAGCCAGGCCCAGCCTGTCAGTTCAGGTCTAAAGGGATTTGATTCAGTGTCAGAACCTTTGGCTCACGAGGTCACTTTCTGTTCTTGCTTTTCTTACAACAAAAGCAGGAAGAGGAGGGCGGTGATTCTGGGGTGTGTGTGTGTGTGTGTGTGCATGCACACGTGTTTTTTCAAGCCTGGTGCATTCCTCAGCTGCTGTTTGTTGAGCACAGGGCCTTTATTTTGGCCTCCTGAAACATTTTCATTAGACAGAAGCCTCTGAAGTATGCTCCAGACGTGGATAGTGCAACTAAAAATCGTAGGCCTCTCCAGAAGCAGCCTGATTGAAATCAGCACTGTGTCAGAGCCTGTCATATCTCAGAAAAGACATAAAACACACGGAAACATCAATAAGCAACAAGCTTCTGACAGCTCTGAGACATTCCAGCTGACAAGAAGAGAAAGGGGGTGAGGTTAGGGCTCAGGGGGGATATTTAAAATGCCTAACAGCCAGCCGAAGTGTTGGCAGGCTTCAGGGAGGCCGAGGGAAGACAAGATAAAGTCTATCAGGTTATCACCTGGTTCGAGGTGGACTCCTTCCAAGGCTACTGGGATGAGATGATGATACGACTGCTCGCACCCCATTCCGCCCCCCTTTATTTTTAAATGTTTCTGAGAATCAAGCGGCATTTATAGTGTTGCCCAGACAACGTTTGTGCAAGAAAAGATTTTTTTAATGTTAAAAAGAAAAAAAAAAAGAAGAAATCTGTGAATTAAAGAATTCTGCTTCTAGCTACAATGTACAGAAATCAAAAAGGATTAACAAGGTTTTTTTTTTTTCATTTAATTTCCTGTACACCAGAAGCTTTTGTTAAGAGATCAGAGATATTGCTATTTATTGAATTTTTAATATGATCTTTATTAAAAGGCAGCACACATGTTTGGTTTTCCTTCTCTCTCTTTTTTTTTTTTTTTTTTAACATGCATGGATATAAAAATCAAAGGCCAGGAATGAACCACGGTTGTTTGATTTCAGTGCTTTTGTCATATGGGTGAAGATTTGGATATAGTACATATTTAAAATTGTACAAGGAAAACCGATAAATGGCCCTCTACTTTTTAAAATGGTTTTTGGTCTTCAGAAAAAGGATTGGTTACTAGGTGTTAACCCTTCAAGTATTTCAGCCAGCTAGGAGAATTTTCAAAAATGTCTTCTAGCCCAGTATGATCCAATACAGGAAGGTAAATGAAAGAAGAAACAATAATTTAGGTTTTGGTTTTTATTCTCTTTCATAGGCTATGAAGGGCACTATTTTTCCCAAGTGCAGACCCCTGGCTGATATTCAATGAAATCTCTCTTCATTAAAAAGGTCAAGATGCATCCTTGGGGGATGCAAATTGGTAAATTTGGATTCTAGACTCATAGATTATAGATTCAAAAGGAGGGGCTGCTAATACCTTATGAACTTTAAGGCTGAGTTCATTCTTTAGGTGCTAAAGGTTATTTTTGGAGACTCCAGCTGTGTGTGCACATTCTGCTTTTTCCATACTCAGATCTTATCCATTTTATGTCAATTATCCCATGCTCATTTGTGCTTTCATGTAAAAGCAACCAACTTTTAAAAAACGGAAAAGACAGACATTCAGTAAAAGGTGGTGTGGTAGAAAATCAAGTAGTCCAGCACCATTGCCTGAATTACCTGGGACAATCTTCCCCTTATCACTCTTCCAGTTTCTCATCTATGAAATGAGAGTAATGATACCAGGGGTTGTTGATAGGGTGAAATGAGATACTGTATGTGAAACTGCCTTGTAACTTACACAGTGCTACTCATTTTTGTCATCTTTTTAATAAAAGCAAGAGGAAGAGAAAAAGAGTTCAATAATGAAGGAGAGGAAATTAATAGCATTAAAACTTAGGCTACAGTTAGCAACTGCTATTGAACAAAAATGTACTTCCAAGCCTACTACCCAGTTTGCTGGGCTAGAGGCGCACTGAGATTCTCTTCCAGTCATCAGAATGCAGTGCTGGCAACAGTTGAAGGGGGAAGCAGGTCCACATTATAATATAATCATAATAATCCAAGGAATGTGATCTGATTGCCGGTGCCTTATGGTTCCCTTGTATTACATCCTCTGTCTCTTACAACAGTCTTATGAGAAAAGAAGTGTATTTAGTCCCATGTTCACACACACACACACACACACACACACACACACACACACACAACCTACAGAAAGTGTAAGTTGTTCCCCCAACATCCTATTAGAGAGTTTTTTGTTTCATTAGAAGCATGTCGTCTTCTTTGCATTTTTTCTTGTTCTTTTCATCGAAGGAACCCTGGTAGTATTAGAAGCCTGGGAAGAAGCCATGCTTAGGCCTAATGACAGAGGAAGGAAAGAAAACGAAACAGAACAAAGAGCCAAGAATTTCCATGTCTCGTAGTGAGTGGAGTCTTCAATACTGACATGGCCCTGGCCCTGGCAGGGACTGAGAGTCCTTGTTTTTCTGGTTCTTCTAACCTGCAAGGTTCCTCATTATTTCAGGACTGCACTACAACCAAACTTCAGCCTGTATCCCCGAAAGAAAAGGGGACTGCAAGGAACGGTGATCTCTCATGTTTTGTGATATTCCCATGTCCCCTTTGCATGCCCTCTTGCTTGGTTAGGTAGGAAACCCAAATTAAAAGCCACCCTGAACCTGTAGGTTTTGGCATTCTGGACAGTTTGGAAGCTAAGTCAACCCTTTGTGAACTGACTTAGTGAAACTTCCCAGGTAAATAATGCTCAAGCTTGGGTTTTGAAAAGTATCTAGAAAGCATTTTTCACCACATAAATCTACACTATGAATTCCTGCTATCTTATTTACCTAGCTACAGGGAAAAGCCCAACATTAAAAGCTCCTTTTAATGTCCTACCAAACAGTTTGACTTGAAGTTTCTTGAGTCCAGCTCTGTGAATATTTATTCACAAACTTCTATTCCCTAGAACAACATCCAGAATAAAATTAAAGTTGAAGTAAAGCATTTTCCATTTTTGCAGCTCTCTGGCTCTTTTGACACGTAAATTATAACAAAGTCAGAAATTATTTAAGTAATATATGTGACAACTATAAATGCGATGATGTGTGTATCAGCACTTTTTTAGTGTTTATTATTCGTTCTTTCATTTAAAAACTACTTAGTATGGAAAACCAAATATTGTATGCTCTCACTTGTAAGTGGGAGCTAAGCTATGAGGATGCAAAGATAAAAGAATGATATAATGGACTTTGGGGCCTTGGAGGTTAAGGTTGGGAGGGGGCTGAGGGATAAAAGACAATACATTGGGTGCAGCGTACACTGCTCAGGTGATGGATGCTCTAAAATCTCAGAAATCACCACTAAAGAACTTATCCATGTAACCAAAAACACCTGTACTCCAAAAATTATTGAAAGAAAAATTAAAATTAAAAAAATTAAAATCCTATTTATAAACCCAGTGCTACTTCACATTACATATTATCATATACTGAACAAAATAAATTTTGATAAAACCTATTTTCTCATCTTTATCATAATATGTATTTACTGTTGTGTTATTTTATGAATGATACTATTTTAATAAAGTTATTTGCATTCTGCCAACAAAAACTACTTTGTGAACAACTTCTATATGTTAAGTGCATGCTGAATATCAGGATTTATTGTTCAACTCTCTTTGGGTCCATGGTATTTTCTGGCACAGAATTTATATTAAGATAAACTATGAGGCAAGTAAGACACTGATTTGATGCAGGTAGTTTTTCCATAATGATACCTATCCTGATAATCCCCAACGTTGAGATTTCAGGCTTGTGGGCGAATACTCAGTTTTCTGGGCTCCATTAAGAGATTTATTTTTAGGTTGGAGGAAGTGAGGAATTTTTGTAGGCATAGAAGTTGTGGAGAAAATATGCTGAAAAAATATATAGTGGCCAATACTTATCAAAAGAAAGAGAACTGATGAGAAAAATAACATAGAAAGAAGCTGAATTTTCATATTATCCAAACAATAATTTAAGACAGAGAACATATTAAGGGCTTCCCTTGGTTTTTCATTATCCTATAAAGTTTAATGATAATTATTTCTCATCTTAAATGTTGATTATAACATTTAACACCTTTTTCTTTGAATTTTGACAGATATACAATTGTACATCATTATGCTGAAACAGTATTTTAATGTACAGCTATGCATACTTCATTTAATAGCTAAGGAAATAAAATCTAGAAAATTTACAGATAAACAAGCATTACAAGTCCAATAATTCACTCACAATGGATACTCAAGACAGAGCGATGCAAAATGAACATTATACACTATCTTATCTTTATTTACATTTGTCAATTTCGCTGTGCACATGATCTGGACACTTTTTGCTCCTAAGAAGCATGTTACCTTCTCACTTGGAAGATCAGTGACTTTTGCACCTTCTGACCATCACCCTTTCCCCACAAAAGGAAATTGAACTAAGAAATTCACCTTTCTAATTAATTTTGCATGGTCTTTTTTCTTTTTCTTTTTCTTATACTTTAAGTTCTGGGGTACATGTACAGATTGTGCAGGATTGTTACATAGGTATACACATGCCATGGTGGTTTGCTGGTCTTAATAATAGTCTTCACATCTCTCTACTTGTCTGGAAGCCTCCAGAGGACGGAACATAATAGTTATGGTCTCTACTCCCCCTGCTTTCATTGCACTGGGTGGTGCTTAGAAGGTCCATGACCACTTTCAAGAATTCAGTATCTTTTATCAAACACTTTATATTAAATCGAGCTGAACTTTTAAAAGCATGGGAGTTGCTATGACGTAGGAATCAGAGGCTTGGGCTTACAGAACAGACCTGCTTTCAAATCTATGAAGTATCTAATCCTAGTTGCGAGACCCAGAATTAGGAGAAATGACGTCAATCTCACTAAGCTTCAGTTTCCTCATGTGCAAGCAGGGAATAATATGGGTCGCTGTGAGGATCAAATTAACTCAGGTAAAGTGCTTAGCATAAAAGTTACTTACTTAACTCTTACTGTTATCATTATTAAATAACATTTTCAATATTGTTTTAGACAACTGCATTTTAATGAATGTTTTTGGCTTTGAATATCTTTGTAAAACATTTTCAAATCCAAATTCTGGAAATAACATGTCACCCTTTTGTTCCCCTTCCAGATTATATTCAGTAGTCACATAAGAAAATAATTAATCAGCTATTTGAGTCATGACTTTTATAGTAATTCATATAATTCAAGAAACCCTTATTCTAGGAATTAAATATAATATTTATTTTTTGAACTCTTTGCTTTTTAAACCATTCTCATATTTTGGTTGTTAATTGCATTAAACATTAAAAATTTTGAATCATTACAGTGATGGCTAAAACTACACAAGTAAGATTTGTTCTTCTAGTCAGAATATTTATTTGTAGAAATCTGATGATTAACTTTCTGGAAGATATTTACACAGAAAAAAAAATATATGTTTTATTCCAAAAGAAAACAGAACATCAAATAAAAAGTCTTTAATGGGATGGTATTTACATGGTCTTCTTTCTGTTTTTTCAAAACAAACGTCCCTATTATATGAATTAGCCCATCAGCATTATATTAGGCAGATAAATAAAATGTATCCAAATACCCAATTGAATGATGACAAGCAAAGATGGGTTGGGGGGTCCTTTGGGCTGCTCTTCTATTATGAAACCTCTCAAAAGGCCCATTCATCTAAACTGCCTCATACACAATATTCTCAATGACAGGACAGAACAATACCATCCTAGTGCTCACTGAAGCTAATAGTTTGACAGTACTCACATTTTATTGATTTCCTGGATCCTTCTGTTTGGGGAATGAAACGCTACTGACCTAGGTAGGTATTTTCCATCCAGGCATATGACAGACAACTATTATAGAAAATGTCTCAAAAGAGGACTCTTCTAAAATACACCCACCTTATTTTAACTGTAGGTTCTTTAACAAATGTACATTTTAAAATTTCTTCCCCTCCAAAAACCACATTTTAGCTTTTCTATCTTTTGTATCAGATGTAAATCCTTGAAGGATTTTTGTGAGACTTAAATAAAATAATCCTTGGAAAGTACTTATTCCTGTGGCTGTACTGTTGTAACATTCTGTAAATATTTTCTATTTTTAAATGCTACTATTTTATAATAAATCTAAATATCCATTTTCAGAGCAGTAATACATTTTTTTGAAAAAGTGAATATAGACACTAACATTGATAGAGATTTTTGTTACTTTTTAAAAGACTATAAAATTTTGAAATAGAATTAAAATTCCTGTCTAACTAGAATTACATGATATACAGTTAATGTTTTTAAAAACTGTCTTGGTTTTCCCCAGACAAAAATCACTTTAATTTTTATATAAATATATGAAATTGTGTGAATAAATAATATGTGAAAATCAGAGAGACTAAGGAAATAATTGACATCTGGATTACTAACCCATTTTCATGATAAATTTGGAATGATTATCAGAGGTATAATACAGGAGAGCAGCTCATAACTTTCTAGAGAAATTAGGACAGTGAAAATGATCTCAAATTATTACAATTGATTTGCATATATTCGTGCTGACTCCTTATCAAAAGCATTATTTGAAAACAAAGCAAACCACTAGAAATTGAATCTTCAATTTCTCTCTCTCTTTCTCTATTTTTCACTAAACGATACTATGAGCAAGAATTTGTATTCATTTACACAATACTGAAAGCAAGAGATGGGGAAGAAATGTTGGCATAAACTCTTTTTAATATATGTGTTCAAATGGGGAATGTTTATGATTCTACCAAAAGGAGTACCAAGTAAACGATGCAACAGGGCTGTGAAAACTTTAACTCAGATTTCTGACCATTTCATTAGCTATTGTGGTTACTATTTGAATTTGTAATTTATTCTCTGAGCAAGATCTAGCTGAAAGGTAAGAAAAACAGAACATCCAAGTAAAAGAATGGTGTTACGATGGTTAAAAAAGAGCAGAGTTATAATCAGGGTAACACATCGAAAGAGTGGGACATTCTGCAGGCATGCGAGTCCGTTCTCTTGAACAAGTAAGTCATGGTCATGGGAAAGGAGATGTGTTGAATTGAAAGAGACTCACAGGCATAGCAGCCAATTTCAAGGTGTGGTTCTGTGATGCAGCTTGTAAAAGATATTTAGGTTTAATAATGGAAGCCAAGCGCAGCCTGAGTATCAGTATGTGAACATTTATTTAAATGGATACATGTAGATCATTGGCTTGAAAAAGCTGATTGCAAGAACTGTGTGTATAGTGTAATCTCATTTTACTAAAAATATATGCCCAGAGGAAAATACAGCAGATGTATACACTGATAGCTGTAGTACTGTCTGAAATTTTTTAAAAAGAACTCTATTGATTTTCTATTTACCCTTCTAAAAGAGCACTGGGAATTGTTTTGTGGTATTTACATATATATATACATGAAAGAAGTTTAATTGGCTCACAGTTCAGCATGGCAGGGGAAACCTCAGGAAACTTACAATCATGGTGGAAGGTGAAAGGGAAGTGAGGCACCTTCTTCACAAGGCAGCAGGAAGGAGAAGAATGAATGAGCAAAAGGGGAAGAGCCCCTTATAAAACCATCAGATATCATGAGAATTCACTCGCTATCACAAGAAAAGTATGGGAGAGCTGTCCCCAAGATTCAGCTACCTCCACCTGGTCTCTCCCTTGACACATGGGCGTTATGGGGATTATTCAGGATTACAATTCAAGATGAGACTTTGGGTGCGGACGTAGTCAAACCATATCACTAGCCAAATGTGATGCCAGAGCATGCTTGGTGAGGCACAGCCTGCTACGACAATAAAATGTGCAAAGGACAACAGTGACCCTCTTATTGTCCAATCTGTGGCCACTTTCAGCTCCTGCCTTTCTTGACATTGCTGAAGATATGACACTCTTTTTTTGTTTGTTTGTTTTTGAGACAAAGTGTTACTCTGTTGCCTAGGCTGGAGTGCAGCTCACTGTAACCTCAAACTCCTGGGCTCAAGGGATTCTCCTGCCTCAGCTTCCTGAGTAGCTAGAACTACAGGTATATCCAACCAAATCCAGCTAATTTTCCAAATTTTTGTAGAGATGGAATCTCATTTTCTTGCCTAGGCTGGTCTTGAACTCCTGGCCTCAAGTGATCTTCCCACTTACGCCTCCCAAAGTACTAGGATTATAGGTGTGAGCCATAGCATCTGGCCAAGAAATGACACTCTTTACCCTGTTCTCTTCTTGATTCTCTCCCCTCTCTTCACCCCTATGAAGAAACTCTG